>APFE031532671.1:56022-67747 GCA_000404065.3 Pinus taeda
AAATAGAAATTTGACCTAGGTCCTTTGGTCAAAATTAGCCGTTAATTTAGTCGTTGGACTCTGGAGTCTCTGCTCAGACTATTTAATATGCTAAGCTGGATCTGTTTCTTCAACTTGTCCTGACGATGAACCACACTGGTTGGTTCGAAACTCGTCGACAAATGAATTCTTATGTGATTTACGCTGAAGAATCTCTCAAAAAAAGGATCTCATCCTTGGGTTGTTTTGCAAGATTTTTCAAGGAAATTTCTTAGAGTTAGGTTTTATTATCCTAGGACTAAAAATTTGAAAAGGGTCCCCATTTATATCTCTAACCTAGCTATTCTTATTTATAAATGGGGGGTTGTTACATAGTACAACAACATCTTAGGAATCATTTTGGCTAGTCCTTATTTGTATGATGGGAAAGAAGTATTTTATCACCATGACAACAAATACATATTGCTCAAGAATGGGGTGGAGTACATAGTGAGAGCCCATCGCAAAAATCTAAACATTTCTTTGGTTAATGCAGGGCGGATGAAGAGACTAGTAAATGCAAGTAAAAAATTTGTGCTTCTCATGATCAACAAAAAGAATGACATTGATTATGAATCTTTTGAAGGTTGTGATGATAAATTGAATTTTGATTTGTTTGATGTGGTATGAAAGCATGGCGAGATGTTTAGGAATGAAAGCAGTTACCTCCCAGGAGGGGAATTTAGCATGAGATTCAGTTGCAAAAGGATCTTCCACTTCCAAACATTGGCATATATCACATGTCGATTATGGAGATCATCGAAATCAAAAAGAAAATTCAATAATTGTTGAACAAAGGTATTATACACCCATCTACTTCACCATGTGGTTCACCCATTTTCTTGGTGCTAAAGAAGGATGGAACTTGGTGCATGTGTGTGGATTTTTGTGCACTAAATGAAATCACGATAAAGAATCATTATCCACTCCCAAGAATTGATGATTTTCTTGATCAGTTGAGCTATGCAAACTATTTCACTAAGTTAGACTTACGAAGTGGTTATCATCAAGTTAGGGTAGCTGAAGAAGATATTTGGAAAACCACATTTAAAACTAAATAAGGATTGTTTGATGTATTGAGACCATTTCTATATGAGTTTTTCATTGTCTACTTAGATGATATCCTCATATTTAGCAAGTCTGGAGATGAACATTTCATGCATGTAAACAAAGTATTTGATGTCTTGAGAAAATAACAGTTGTTTTTAAAGATGGCTAAGTGTGAATTTGGCAACACTTATTTAGTGTATTTTGGACACATTGTTGTAAAAGGTGAGTTGAAGATCAACCCCTTTAAATTTGAGGTCATTCTGAATTGGCCCAAGCCCAATACAGTTACATAGGTAAGAAGTCTTTTAGGGGCAACACAACATTGGAGAAAGTTTATCGCTAATTTTTCTTCCATTATAGCTTCATTACATGCATTGACAAGTGTCAAGAAAGACTTCCATTGTGGAGATGTACAGCATTGATGCTTTGAAGCAAAAGATAAGTTCAGCACCAGTATTGGCTCTTCCAGATCTTAAACAACCATTCGAGATTCAAACGGATGCAAGCGATTATGTCATGGGAGCAGTTCTATTGTAGCATGGTAAGCCCATTTCATTTCATTCTAAAAGCTTTAATCGAGTTGTAACTAACTATCCCACCTATGACAAAGAACTTTATGCATTAGTACAAAGTATTAAGAATCGGAAACACTATTTGATGGGGAAGGAGACCATCATCCACACCAACCATCAACCATTGCAGTAATTACAGTCACAGCCAAAGTTGCAGCAGTCACGACATTTCAGATGGATGGGTTTTCTACAACAATTTCAGTTGTTTATCAGGTATAAAAAGGGAATATACAATAAGGTAGTTGATATGCTTTCAAGGCCTATTGTAAATTCATTTGTTATGCTCAATCATAATTATGTTTTGCATGAAAGTTACATAGAACAATATGCAAATGATTGTGGCTTTCAGGAAATATATAAAAGCTTGAGTCAAGGAAATGAAATTGAAGGGTTAGATTATCATGTACATAACAGTTTGTTGTATCACTTGGGCAAGTTGTGTATTCCACAAGGAGAAAGGAATAGTATCATAAGGGAGGCACATAGTTCATTGATTGTTGGACACTTTGGTGTAGGTAAGACAGAAGAAAATCTTCAAAGGTATTTCTATTGGCCACGCATGTTGGATAATGTTTCTCTTTTCATAAGAGGATGTTCTTTATGTTCTACAAGTTAGCCTAGCAATATGAAACTTTCTTTATACACTCCACTTCCAGTACCTTCACGTCCATGGGAGAGTATTTCAATGGATTTTGTAGGAGTTCTTCCATTATCAAGGAAATTTCATGATTACTTGTATGTATTTGTAGATAGGTTTAGCAAGATGTGCATACTAACACCATGTAAAAATAAAATTACAGCTGAACAAACAACTTATCTTTTCTTCCAAAACATTCGGGTTCATTTTGGTCTTCCTACTTCTATTGTAAGTGATCGAGATTCTCGATTTGTTGGGAATTTTTTGTCAAATTTGTGGGACATGATGGACACAAAGTTGAATAAGAGCACATCCTTTCATCCACAAACAGATGGACAAATCGAGGTGGTCAACAGAACAATTATTCATCTTCTTAGAGGATATTGCAGCAAACATCCCAAGTTGTGGGATGAATAGTTTCATTACATAACGCATGCATACAAAAGGGCAAAGAATTCTTCCACAAACACATTTCCATTTGAGGCATGTTATGGGTACTTGCCAAGATCGCCATTAGACTTCATCTTTGAGAAATATTTCACCATCGATGGTCATAGTGACATCGATAAGGCAAGGAAGTTCATAGAGAAAATTTAGTTGATACATCATACAGTGTAGGAACAGCTTGAGAAAAGTCAGAGAAGCTATAAGCCAAGGCATGACAAACACCAAGTTGATCATAAATATCAAGTTGGCTAAAAAGTTTGGTTATATATTAGCAAAGAGAGACTTTAAGGGGAAGGTAAAAATCTTAAGCCAATCCTTTATGGTCCTTTTAAAATTCTCAAAAAGATTGGTAACAATGCATTTAAGCTTGGTTTGCCTCCTTATATGCAAATATACTATGTTGTTAATGTTGATAACTTGAGATTGTTTGAGCCTCTTTTGATTGATGATCAAGGAGAGCATATTCACCTAAAATCAATACATGATTTCTCACCAGAATACCTAGATGAGCTTCAGCAAGATCTCATACTTGACAGAAGAATCAGGACTTCAAAGAGAGGGGATATTGAATACCTTAGAGTGGGACTCAAGGGAAAAAATCCTTCTCAATCCGAATGGTTGTAGATCAAGAAGCTGAGGGAGTTTGACCCTCACCTGTTGAAAAATTGATGGTATCTTTTGGGGTCCAAAAGGCTTATAGTGGGGAGCAATGATCAGGTGCTCAGTATTTAGCTCAAAAATAAAAGTTCTCATAATGGCTTAAAACCTAAATGACCGTGTCCATCTCATAAAAACGATCCTAACGCAACTCATTTCGTCGAAAACTGAGTTCATATGAGAAAGTGATTGTGTTTTGATCGCTTTGTTAAACATGCGAAATTTGCAACAAAAAAATGCCCAGTCACTTCATAGTCAGCAGGCCATACTGATGACGTGGCAAGTGACCAGGCAGGGTCAATGATGGTCAACAACGAATCACAGATGGACAAGTGGCATCATTTCATTGGGTTACATAGGTGGTGTGTTGGTGCAGTCTTATTAGTTTGTTTTTGGGCCAATGAAAGAATGCCACGTGGAAAGCCTAGAAGCTGCCACATGGCACCTACCAAAGGCCTAGGCTCGGCTCAGCAGTGGAGCAAAATTTTATGGTGGAGGTCGGGGTTGACCCCACGACCTCTAGCATATTGTATACATGTCTTAACCACCCACACTACCGTGTGTTTCGTACCCCATAGGTTCTCCGCATCAATTTAAAGTTTAACAATGTTGGGGTTGGCGGTTAGTAGGGACAGCTTACAGGCTAGCTCTCTGCATGTGATCGCAACAACAAATATTGCAGTCTTGGTTAGTGTTAACCCGGTGGACAGTTCACCAACACCGCAATAGTCTCCCATGTGAACACAAAGACAGTTACCACAAGGATTGAGCAAGTGGTTAAGTTAATCACGACCACGGCCCCAAATAAACCTACAATGGTTAATACGATGTTAACTCCACATGTGAACTCCATAAGGTGGTCAAGATTACATTTTATCCGACAATTCCGACAAACTCCAGTTTTCCAAGCAGTTAAGTTTACAATTAGCCTATGCGATTAGTGTTAAACCATAAATTAAACTTGACTTAACACTAATTAACTGCAGTTTAAAATGGCTGAATCTTTTGCGGTGCCAAAAATTTCGGTCCTACCTCCACATTTGGTGGGGCTAACTAGAGTCTTTCCAAATTTAGAGGATTTTTTTTAGGAAAAGACTATCTGAGTCATAAAGAAGGCAATTTTCGACCAAATTGAGCTCAAAAGAGGCGTTATTGGATAATTTGGACATTCTCAACACATTGGTGCAGATATCAGGAGCCATAGAGCTTTGTAAAACAACATTTTCCATATTGAGATAATACAGAGGCCCAAGCCATGGAAGCTGGACAAAGGAGATGTAGCCGAGGAGGCATGAACTCCTTCATCAAAACATTGTGTTAAAGTGTCTCTTCGATGGTTTTGCTATACCTTGAATGTATGTTGTTTAGTATTTATTTTTCAAGCTACTTTTCTCATGAATGTCATTTTAAACTTAAGGAAATTTACCTGATTACATACACAAACAGCGAATGAAACCTCAGTACAAGAAGCAATAAGCAAGCACATGTTTAGAAATATGTAATTGATATTAGCACAGCATAAACTAACAATTACAAATAGATCATTTGCATTGGTTTATCGGTCTTCATAGGGTTAGCATCACTACTTGGACCCAAATGCAACAGGCCTTGAATAGAAAGTACAAGGACTACTATAGGTCCAAAGAAAAAAAGGAAGAAATATTGAGGATGACTCTTGGACTTAATAAATCCCTAGAAGACAATGAGGAGATATAGGAGAGCCAATTGTACCCTTGATCATGAATCCCTCACGCTAGTTCTTCTTTGACAGATTAGGGAGGAAATGTTGGAAACCCTCAACATGTTAGATGGAGGAGATATCCATCAGTTATCCTATGATCACATCAAAAACGTATTCAAGAATCACTCTAGGGTTTCCAGGAAGAAGGGTAGGGCTAGTCAAGGCTTGTTCAATTCCTCTCCTTCAACAAAATCCATCAATAATGAGGTTGGAAACATATTGGATTATTTCAAGATTGAAATGTTGCATATCTTTGCATTACAAATCAACACGATGAAAATCAAAGGGAAGCAGGAGGAAGCAGAGAGGGAACTAGCTATTTTCTTCCCTAGATGCACCAAAAGACATCCTAGGAATGAATGCCCATTGAATTTCATAGAATTCTACCTAGTCGCTGAAGAAAATCATACAACAGAAAAATTCCCCTTTTTGCCAGGACTTAAAGTTGTATACCAAGGGGTAGAATGTGGGTTAGAGCAACTTTGTTTTATCAATCAAGGAAGGCCTCAAGGACCTCGTCCATATCAACAAGGCATGCAAGGTGCATACTACCCTTACTATAATACAAATCATAATGCACCATTTCAACCTTAGTACTCTTCCACTCATTCATCTCAGTCCATACCACCTTCTTGGCATTGTTCTCCTCCATATCCTCCTCAACCTGTAAACCATCATTTTCAAACATATCCACCCGAATCTTCCTAATGAGGCCACCCATCAGAAGGGTTGAGACCTCAAATCAACCGGCCTCCTGCTTTACTACCTCCACCCCAACCAAATCTCACTCATCCTACTCCACCTAAGCAACCTCAATTCTTGCTCAATCCAATCCAAACCTGAAAAATAAGCAAGCAAAGTAGGTCTACAATGAAGAGACATCCTATCCTACTTATGTTATGGAAATCCTGGAGATCAACCTTCGATCTGACAGAGTGCTTCTAGATAACCACCCACCTTCGCCACCTAAAGAGCTTGAAGAAGAGAAGGAAGAGAGTGTTCCTCAAGTCAATCCACCTCCTTTGAGAGGTTAATCCACCTTATCCAACACACCCGAGAAGAGGTTGAACTTCTAAGAGAGTTGAAGATTTTTTGTTTTAAGATACCCCTTCTCTAGACCATTAAATATGTTCCCATCTATAATAATCTTATCAAGAATAAATGTTTGAAAAATCATGGGAGAAGAAAAAGAGACACCCCAACCATAAATGTTGTTGAGAAACTGTCTAATTTGATTCTTGGGAGGGTGTTCTTCCTAAAATATCTAAACCTTGGAAGCCCAGTAGTAAATGTGCACTTTCATAGCCTTATAGTCCCTAATAACCTGATTTATCTTGGGGCTACAATCAATGTGATGACTAAGTAAACCATGCTAAAGCTAAATCTCCAAGGGGATTTGAGAAATACCACCACGGTGTTGCAGCTTGCAAACAGATCCATGGAAGATCCTAAGGGAATTCTTGAAGACGTTATGGTCTTCATTGACTCTTGGGAGTATCCTACTGATTTCCTAGTTCTCCAATCCAAAACCAAGTTTAATGGCTATCCTCTCATCTTTGGAAGATCGTGGTTAGCCATTGTTGATGCTGACATTAATTGTAGGGATGGGAACATGACCATTAAGAATGGACATTTGTCAAAAAAGCTGGTATTGTATCTTGCTGCTCAACCTTCCATTAATCATGACTTACCCTTGTGATTAGAAGAGGAGGAAGAATATTAATTGTATCAAACCACTTGTTGGGCCTTGAAATTGTCATTCACTTCCATTACATTTTCACTTATATTTCCATATTTTCACCTTCACTCCACCTCTATTTAATTACATTTACCTCCATTTCATTACATTTACCTTACCATTATCATTATTAGGTCACATTTATGTTTTTCCAAAATTTATTAATTCTTAGCATTTTTAAGTGAATTTATGGTTACAAATTAGAAAATAATGTGCATATTCTTATACCTAACAAGTGGGATGAGATTGTTGACATGTGTAGGTCAAAAGGAAGCTGCTAAAAGACCCTTATGTGGCCTCCTAAGGCCAAATTCGAATTTGAATGGAGAACTGAGGATATGTGTCTCATTTCCTATTTGTATTGAAACTCTAAAAAGACATGTGCCTTATCATTTCCTATTTGTATTGAAACTCTAAGAATAAATGTGTCTTATCATTTCCTATTTTGATTGTAACTCTATAGGTATAGGCAGAGATTCATGGACTCTCATTAATGAGATATATTCTCATCTTTTTGTATAAATAGGAGAAGTTTTCTCCTATAATTTTTATGTGAGAAGTTGGGGAAACACTCTTGTTTTGTATATAGAATTTGGATTTGGCACCATACTCATGAGTAATGTTCACTTTTATTTGGTTATGCTTGTATTTGGAGCCTCTCAACTTTCCATCCCTCATGCTTTTGATTATCCATCTATAATGTGTGAGATTTATTGTTTTCATAGATTGAGATTTATTGTTTTTCATAGATTAAGATTTTTTTCTTTCATATCTTTTCATGTGTGAGAGGTTAAGAGTGATTGTTTTTATTTTCTTTCATATCTGGAGGTTAAGAATTATTGTTTCTGCTTTCATTTCATAACATGTGATTTTTATTATTCATTTCACGGGATCCTGATTTGATAATGCACACATGATCCCTTAGAGTAGATTTCATTTCATGCAATTTCATTTTTCAAAGAGTGGTGTGCTTTTCAATTCCCGCAAGTGTGGTAGATTACGACTTCAAATTCCTGCAAGTGTGGTAGACTAAGATTTCAATTCCTGCAAGTGTGATAGATTAAGATTTCAATTCCAAACATTGTACTATAATTTCCTTTGAATTGATTGTTGAATTAGAATAGGTGAATTTGGTTTGTCGTTATTTGGTTTAGTAGTTAGACTGATCTAAATTGGAAGTTAATTTCTAGCATATAAAGTGCACACATGCTTCGCAAGTTTTACGAAACCCTCGGGTCGACAATTAAATGATAGGTAATTAATTTTCCTCAAAATTTTGGCATCGTTACCGGGAAAGTGTGCATAAGAACTAGCTTTTAGTTTACAGTGTATTTTATTTGTTTTTGTTTTTACTAACCATTTATGGACAAAGGGTCTAGAATGCAGCCCAAAAACTACATTGAGGAATGGCAATATTCATCAATTCTTCAAGAGATCCTTATGGCAAATCGAAAGGTCAAGTCGATTTTGCATATCCTTACAAACAATCAGGTACATTTTTCAAGTTTGGATATGAGAATTTCAAAAATTCTACTCCATAAATGGCTTCATTGGAAGCATGAATATACTTAAAAAAAATAGTTTTTAGATAGAGAGGAAAAATAAAAACAAATTTTTATATTTTTTAGGATAAATTTGATGTTTTGTGGTGGAGTAAGCACCACCCATCTACTAACCCTTGGTAGGAAAGATTTGTAATAAAACAAATGATTAAGAACAAGAAGCGCAAGCGAATATCATGAACGATAATTTAAGGTATGAGATTAATAATTTTCATTTTTTTTTTTGCAAAATTTACAGAGGAGTCAATTGATAAAATCTTGAATATGATAACAAAATAAAAATTAAAAAAAAATCTCAAGTATGCTCTATGTATACACTTTGTGTGACCTAGAGGATCAGAAAAAATAAAATAAAATAAAATAAATAAAAATTGTTTTTGTTAGTATATCATAAAAATTACTTTAAGCTCAGAAATACAATTTTGCAGCTAATTTATGTTTTCATGATTGATTTAATTCAATTTGATGTTCAATAAACTTTTAAAATTTAAAAAATAAAAAATAAAATGCAATTTTCTTTATTAATAAATTGTTTTGTTTAAATGAAAATATATATGTATATATTTTTAATTTAAAAAAAAAATGTAACATATATAATTTTTAAAACAAAACATCTAAAAAAAATGTTGGTCAACGTTATGAAAAAGCTCAAAGCATAAAATAAAATGAGATTAAAACTCCAAACAAATAAGTTGGAAACAACATTTAAATGGCCTTGTTTTGTGTGCTAGTCGAGCTTTGGCCTTCAAATTCGCATCAACCTGTAAATTTGTTCCTAACGCTCTTGCAATTGTGATGAAAATATGTTGGGATAAAATCAACTGAATTATTCAAAATGATCACTAATCTTCATGTTCCTCAGTGTATACTACTTACAGGCTTTGCTATGAAGGTTGTTTCTCCAGTATGAAACACAAACACTTAGCTTGAATTCTATTGCATTTCCCTTAGCACGTGTGATTGTTCTTGTTACTTCACAAGTTCCAATTGCAATGGATCTTGTGTTGTCGAGTTTCATAAGGCTTACATCTTTACTGTTCCAAAATATATTCCATATTCAAAGAGTGTTGAAGCCTGAACATCAAGTGTCTTTACTGGCTCTAGAAAGGCATTAATGTGCATGCACATAGGCTAGATTGAACTGAGCAAGAAGCTTGTGATAACCATCTCTCTGTGGAACAAAGAGATCATCAACAACGTTCTCAGATAGAAGAGCGTAGAATAAGGAAGAAGCTGCAATTGAAGAAGCAGAGAGGAAAGCCAAGGGAGACGAGAAATTTTCTCAGAAACTACAGCAAAACTGGAGGCATAATAATTTGACAAATCCAAAAATGATTTTTGCAGAAAATGTAATTGCCAGAAAGTGTAACAATCTTGACAGCCTATTTAAAACAAATTTTCTAAGCAAATCAGGTTGAATCTGAAAGAACTGGGACATGGGTTTTTTTTCGGAATGGGATTAATTTAATAATGTAAAAACTGTTTCCTCAGATTCCTAACCATTCTAGAGAAAATTACAATCCTTCAAGACCCTGTTTAGTGACTAAGTGAAGGAAAATTGGATTGCAAAGACAAAAATGGGATTTGCTGGCAGTGAAGGAGATCTCTACGGCCATCATTCCAAATGGAACAACTATCAACGCTTCAAGTGCATAACGTTGCAACCATTTTGATGTTTGAACACGTTCTGCACAATAAATCAAGGAATGGGCGAAACGGATGATTGAAGAATGATTTAAAAATAAAAATCATCCTATCCAGTTGTTCAAGTTCCATAGGAAGGATCTTTATGGTCTTGCTGAGAGGAAGAGGAATAATTCAAAGGAAGATTTTACATTTAGAAGAATCATTCAAAACAATTCAATTTGACAGATTGAATAATGGCTTGCAAAATAATTAGAAGATTATTTAGATTATTTATGAACATTTGGCATTAAAAAATTATAATCTTGTTCATGTGTATTTTTATATGAAGTTTTAACTTGTAGGACACATCGAATCTTTATGATTCCAATCATTTTACTAAGCACATTGCATGAAGTCATCCGACAACAGGGAGTTAATATATTTTTCATGGTTATTTCTTAAAAATGGATTGTTATCAATATCATGAATTGGATTGAATATAACACTTTTGATTTTCCTTAGTCTGTTCATTTGACATTTTGTGTAAGAATCAAAAAAGAACTGATCCTTTCTTTTTGAACACACTTATGTTCTTCATGTCAAGATTTTTTTATTTTTTGCAAGTTTAGGATGATCGAATGATCATTGAAGAAAACTAATTGTGCACACAATTGGTCTTCAAAGGACCGATTCCATGAGAAACATAAGAAGAAGTCCATCTCCATATCCACCAAAACCATTACATTTCCTCCCTTTTGAATTATAAATCCAACCAAGCAATTCGAAGTAAGCCACAGTCATTTTTCCTAGCAAGAGTCAGTTGTTCATTTTCCTTTATTCACATACACTTCCCATTACTTTTTGTCTACTCCTGACCCACAAATAAAAACAAGAAGCTCATTGACATGCTTATTACCCATTGTCATTATTATTTTGCATTGTCATCTTCCATTTTTATTTTTCCTTTCCTATCCTTTTCATGTCACAAATAAACCCTGCTTCAATGTAAATTATTGAGTCCATAGTCCTTTGAGTCTAAAATCCTTGCAAAAAAAAACACCTTGAGGCCTGCATGCCTTAATGGCAAGTCCTCATGCCGATGAACATTGGGAATACATCAATGTCTCTTGTTCATCAAATCTTGTAGGTACTTGACAACAACAAAATTATTCATACCTAGCAAGATGTGTTTGGGCATCTTGACTCTCATTGTCATCGATGGTGAGAGTTCTTGTGTTGACTAGTGGCATCCATTAATGGCCACTAAGTTAACAATTTCCTACTATGTTCGACATCATAACATCTATTCACATAGCAATAATTGTGCCAATGAGTTTTAAAAGACATGAAGGTTATTATTTTCAGCATTTTGGAGCAAATGTAGAAGACATGCAGCTGTGGAATCAACTGATAGCTGCAGAATCAAATAACAGCTGTGGAATCAGATGGCAGTAGTAGAATCAGCACCATTCCGTAGCAGATTCAGCAAGTTTTAATAAAATCAATAAAAAGTCATCTTGACTCTTTTCTCCATGACTTGTCGAGCCACTTGAAAAAGATTATGATCACAATTTTGCAACCGCCACACATGCAGCTCATCCATTTTCAAAGGGTAAGTTCAGGTATGTCATTTTCTAACTTTTTACCATATAATTCATTGAAAAGATAGAATGATAA
>APFE031532671.1:75940-98501 GCA_000404065.3 Pinus taeda
GTCTTCCAGACTTTCTTCTGCACCATGTTCTATATCTCCCATAGCTCAATAGAAACTTGTTGTCCTTGGTCCACGTCTACCAGCAAGGTCACTCCATTCATATGTTTGATGGCAAGCTTGAGGTAAGAAAAGCATCTGACCACTCACTTGTCATGAGGAGAATAGAAGAAGAAAGGCTTCTCAAGCTGCAAGGAACCTTTGCTCGTGCACAACATTTCTCATACAATTCTCATCATGAAGAAGGTACACTTCCATCAAGTTTATTATGGCATGCTGGACTTGGACATTTGAACAATGAAAACCTCTGCTTGTTGAAGAAAAATGGTATTGTTGGTTTGCCTACAATTCCTAGCAAACTTAAGCAATGTGATGCTTGCATTCTAGGAAAGCATAGCAAACAGTCTTTTCATGATTCACATTCAAGAGCACATAGAAAACTTGAATTCATTCATTCAGATCTATGTGGTCCAATGCCTATTCCTTCTACAAATGGAAATAAATATATGATGACATTTATTGATGACTACACCAGAATGTGTTGGGTTTATTTATTGAAGAACAAATATGATGCTTTTCAAACATTCAAGAATTTTCATAAATGGATTAAAAATGATGCACAATCTCATATTGGGTCCATTCACACTGATAATGGAAAATAATACACATCAAATGAACTTGAAAACTATCTTCGCCAACATGGGATCAAACATCAAACAACTGTGCCTTATAATCCCCAACAGAATGGTGTAGCTAAAAGAATGAATAGCACAATCTTAAATATGGTACAATCCATGCTCTTTTTCAAAAATGTAAAGATAATGTTTTGGGCTGATGTTGTTCTATGTGCTACATATATAAAGAATAGATGTCCATATAATGCTATTAGAAACAAGACTCCATATAAAATGTGGTATGGACATGTTCCTTTGGTAAAGCATCTCAGGGTCTTTGGTTCCACCTGTTATACCTTGATACCAAAGGTACATAGTAACAAACTTGGTGCTAGAATTCATAAGTGTATCTTCCTGGGGTATTCAAACACCTCTAAAGCATATCGTCTCTATGATGAAGTAAATAAAAAGCTTGTTGTATCTAGAGATGTAATTTTTCTTGAATCATCCAAAATTGACAATGTTGTTGAGTGACAACTTAATCGATTGGATAGATTCACAAATGCAAAATCATTTCAAGAATTTGATAATCAAATTCCACATCTTAAAGGGGGGATTCCTATACTAGATCAACATGTGGAATCTTCTTCTGAAGAACACTCTCCCCCGCATGAAACCCCAACAACGGGTGATTCTTTAAGTGATGTGATTGATAGAATTGGGAAACTCAATCTTGATTCAGTCCCAACTCAATCAATGGAGCAGCCTAGACCATCTGAGAAATGTCTTCCAAAGTGGTTGACAAAGACACTTGAAAGTGTTAATCCTAATGAAGTTGGAAAGACAAAAACTAGAAATTCAAACCGGCAAAATGGAGGTGATGTAGATGACTCTAATTCACCTGTTGATATGGATGTTTCTTATGATTGTGAATTGAACTTGTCTACAAATTTTGAACAAACTTCCTTCAAAGAAGCTGCTTCGCATGATGAATGGAAAGAAGCGATGCAAAAGGAGTATGATGCCCTCATAAAGAATGGCACTTGGAAGCTGGTTGATCCTCCATTAGGAACTAAACTAATTAGTTGCAAGTGGGTCTACAAGAACAAGTATAAAGCTGATGGCTTACTTGACAAGCACAATGCTAGGCTTGTGGAAAATGGTTTTTCACAGAAGGAAGGGATCAATTATGAGGAGACTTTTGTCCCCACAACAAAATGGGCTACCATTTGGACACTCTTTGCCCTAGCAGCTCAGAACAGTTGGAAAGTCCATCAAATGGATGTAAAAACTGCATCTTGAATGGAGATCTAAAAGATAATGATTTTATGTCCTAGCCTAAAGGATTTGCTATGAAAGGACATGAACATAAAGTATGCAAACTTGTGAAGTCCTTGTATGGCGTCAAACAAGCACCGTGAGCCTAGTGTGAAAAACTAACTAAGCATCTTCTGAAACTCAATTTCAAACATTATGATCTTGATGATGCAACTTTATTTGTCAAGAAAGTTGGAAAAATAGTTGTATATCTTGTGGTATATGTAGATGATCTTTTGATGACAAGGAACAATGAAAGCTACATTGCATTCATAAAGAAGCAATTGGGGAAAACTTTTGAAATGACTGATTTGGGCTATGTTCACTACTATCTTGGTATTGAAGTAACCCAACATCCGAAGTCCATATTTCTTTCTCAAAAGAAATACATTGGAGATCTGTTGAATAGGTTTGGCATGAAAGAATGCAATCCTCTTACTACTCCAATGGAACAAAACTTAAAGCTCACATCAATTGAAGGAAAATAATTTGAGGATGCAACAAATTATAGACAGCTTGTAGGAAGTCTCAACTACCTAACTACTACCAGACCAAACATTTCGTTTGCTATTGTAATCCTCTCGAGGTTTATGCAAAAACCTTGTGAGGGACATTGCTCTGCTACAAAAAGAGTTCTAAGGTACTTGAAGGGAACTCAAGACTTTGGAATCAAGTATACACGGGTGGACGACTTTAGCTTGATTGGATACCTTGATTTAGACTTCGATGGAGACAAAGAAAATGGGGTATCTACTTCAGTATATGCTATAATTCTTGGATCAGGAGTTGTCTCCTGGAGATCACGCAAACAATCAATTCCAACAGATTCCACAACAGAAGTAGAATACGTGGCAGCAGCTAAAGCAACAAAAGAAATTGTGTGGCTCACGAAAATTCTTGAAGATTTGTAGGTAAAACAAGTACAATCAACTCCACTCATGATTGACAATACCTCTAAAATAAAGTCGCCAAGAACCCAAATTTCCATGATCGAATGAAGCACATCAATACTAAATATCATCTGATTCGACATCATGTGGAGGACAAAACAATCCATCTCCATCATTGTTCCACTAATGAGCAAATTTTAGACATCTTCACCAAAGCGCTTGGAAGAGAAAAACTTGAACGATTCAAAATGATGCTTGGACTCACCAACATCCCTTCAGATTAAGGGGGGGAATGTTGACACCTAATCATTAGGATTGGGTGAATATAATGTAAATAAATAAATAAATAAATAAGATGAACAGTCATTGGGAGATGAAGTGAACAGTCTCTCCCTCATGTATATAATAAAGACCTACCTGAAGGAATAATATTCGAATCAATTTTGGTTGAGGAGTTACTGCCTGGTCTGACAAGCCAAAACTTAAGGATTAAAAAGAATTAATGTAATAGATTGCATGAGGACATGCAATAGCTTCAGTTTGGGGGTATGTTGTGCCTTGAAATTGTCATTCACTTCCATTACATTTTCACTTATATTTCCATATTGTCACCTTCACTCCACCTCTATTTCATTACATTTACCTCCATTTCATTACATTTACCTTACCATTATCATTATTGGGTCACATTTATGTTTTTCCAAACTTTATTAATTCTTAGCATTTTTAAGTGAATTTATGGTTAAAAATTAAAAATAATGTGCATATGCTTATACCTAACAAGTGGAATGAGATTGTTGACATGTGTAGGTCAAATGGAAGCTTCTAAAATACCGTTATGTTGCCTCCTAAGGCCAAATTCGAATTTGAATGGAGAAGATCATGGGATCATGAGGATATGTATCTCATTTCCTATTTGTATTGAAACTATAAAAAGACATGTGTCTTATCATTTCCTATTTATATTGAAACTCTAAGAAGATGTGTCTTATCATTTCCTATTTTGATTGTAACTCTATAGATATATAAAGAGATTCATGGACTCTGTTAGGTCCCTATAATACTAGTAATGCCCCCATTAATATTGTAGTTGTATCCCTTATTAATATTGTTGTGCTCCTATTGTCCCCATATTGTTATTATTGTGCCCCATAGAATCCCTCTATTGTTATTTGTGTGCCCTTATATTATTATTGTTAGGTCGGCTTGGTTATACTGTGACCCCTTAGACTCCTATATATAGAAAGGAGGTTTTGTCATTTCAATCATCCGAGAATTATTCATTTATGTAATGTAAAGGAGGTTGCCCCCTCGAAGAGGCTGAATTCTAAGGTGTTGATCTATCTTTTCTATCTTTTTGTGAGCTGGTTTCATAATAGACTCTCATTAATGAGATAGCTTCTCATCTTTTTGTATAAATAGAGGAAGTTTTATCCTATCATTTTTATGCGAAAAGTTGGGGAAATGCTCTTGTTTTGAATATAGAATTTGGATTTGGCAGCATACTCATGAGTGATATTCACTTTGATTTGGTTATGTTTTTATCTGGAGCCTCTCAACTTTCCATCCCTCATGCTTTTGGATTGGCCATCTATAATGTGTGAGATTTATTGTTTTTCATAGACTGAGATTTGTTGTTTTTCATAGATTAATATTTATTTCGTTCATATATTTTCCTGTGTGAGAGGTTAAGAGTGATTGTTTTTATTTGTTTTCATATCTAGACGTTTAGAATTATTGTTTTTGTTTTCATTTCATATCATGTGATTTTGATTATTCATTTCATAGGATCCTCATTTGATAATGAACACATGATCCCTTAGAGTAGATTTCATTTCATGCAATTTCATTTTTCAAAGAGTGGTGTGCTTTTCAATTCCCGCAAGTGTGGTAGATTAAGACTTCAATTCTTGACATAGCCAACTACTCGGTTTCTGGGAGGTTCCCTTATAATCTATCATCCAGAGAGAAAATAAATATTGTAATGAAAATTTATCCTTTCACTTGGATTAGGGGAAATATATTTAGATTGGGACTAGATCAGATATTGAGGAGATGTGTAAGAAAATAGGAGGTATTTTACATCCTCTCATCATGTAATGATGGATCTTGTGGTGATCATTTTCCTGCTAAAAGGACATCCTTTGAATTTCTACAAGTTGGTTACTAGTGGCCCACTTTACATCAAGATGCAAGGAGATACACCACTAGATGTGTTCAGTGCCAAAAGATGGGAAAACCCACACCCAAACATAAAATTCCCCTACAACCTCAAGTGGCCTTAGATCCATTTGACAAGTGGGGCATAGATTTCATTGGGCCAATTGATCCACCATCAGGATAGAAGAAGTACATCATTGCATGCAATGATTACTTGACAAAGTGGGTTGAAACAAAGGCATTCAAAGTAGCAACTGAGCAGAAAGTGGCTGATTTTTTAAGAGAAAACATCTTCTACAAGTTTTGGTATCCAAGGGAGGTAGTCACTGATCAAGGAGCACAATTCACATCGAATTTGATTAAATATCTTTGAGGCAACACCATATCAAGCACAAGACATCCACTACTTATCAACCTCAAGAAAATGGGAAATTAGAGGTCACAAGCAGAGCATTGGAGAACATCCTCGCCAAGGTTGTTAGTAGTAGCAGGAAAGATTGGGTAGAAATACTAGTAGAGGCCACTTGGGCCTACAACACCACTTGGAAAACTACCACTAGGTTCACTCCATATGAATTTTTTATGGACATAAGGCTTTCATTTCTATTGATTTTTGAATATAACACTTTGATAATGGCAGCTTAGATGGACTTAGACTTCACTACAACACAACGAGAAAGGTTGCTCCAACTAAATGACTTAGATGAGTTCAGAATGCAAGCTCTTCTACACATTGAAGTCATACAACTGCAAAGGAAGGTCTAGCATGACAAGCATATCAAGGAAAAGACTTTTCAAGAATGGGACTGGGCCTTGTTATATGATTCTAGGTTGTAATATTTAAAAGGAAAGCTAATGGAAAGATGGTTGGTTCCATATCTAGTAGAAAATTGTAATGAAAATGGATCTGTACAGATCAGAACCATTGATGAGGAAGGCATCCCCTTACTTGTAAATGGTTATAGGTTGAATATATATAGAAGACCTTTGTCTAAGGAATAATTTATCAGCTCATTCAACAAATAATTAAATGTGATTGGGAGTTTCATAGCTTCCAGCCCACAATGTTCCTAGAATTTTGAAAAATTAAAAAAAAAAAAAAAAAAAAAGGTTAAAAGGCCTGATGGAACTCTATGAGGCATTGAAGCCAACTCTGGGGTGAAAATTCTCTCAGTAGCCTATTGAGCAATATATAATATTATAATATAATATATATATATATATATATATATTATAGAGAGGGAGAGAGAGAGAGAGAGAGAGAGAGAGGGAGAGAGAGATTCCTAGGTGAAAACCTCCTCTAAGGCACCTAGGGAAAGCATGTAGGTTGAAAACATCCTCAGAGGAAACCTGTTTATCTATAGAAAAAAGAAAAACAAAAAGTAAAACAAAACGATGAAAAGAAGAACACAAGGAAGAAACTTATACCATGTCTGCTAACCTTTCTCTTGTTTAGTAGGATTTCACACAGTGGAAAATTTCATGGCTACATGCCAAAATATACAAGCTATCATCCATATTTCCATCCATACCCTCATATCCATATTCTTCATTCATATGGCCATCTCTCTCCACCATCCCATCAGCAAGAAATTTGAATTTCACCTCCTCTTTGTGATGCTAAAGGAAGTACATGTATTGCTACAGGAGGTTGTGTAATGTTATAGGAGGAGCCTATGAAGCTATAGGAGGCATATCTAATGAGGAGAACAGTACAAAAATACCATTATAACTCTAGGAAATGATATATAGGGTCCTCCAACGATTTTTTCACCATCTAACCATCACCCATCCACTATATTTCACCAAAAACTTGCTCAGATTTTCCACTTTGTCCTACTTTTAAAAAAACACAAAAGCCATTGTCTTTTATTTTTTTCAATGTCTACACTACTTCCTCATGACTCTAACCTTGTCCTCATGAATTGTCATCATCTCCCTCAATACCATCATGCAAACTAAAAACTTCAAGGCGGGATCAAAACACTGCTACAGGAAGAAAACTCCTCCTGTGGCAACATGTGCAGCCATAACAGGAATCACTGATATTATTTTTCCACCACCATAGGGGAGTATGAAGCCCTGTCTGCAACTATGAAGAGACACATCATCCTCAGGGAGGCTTTCCACTAGTAGCAGTAGCTTGGACAACAGAGAGGCACTTGCACACACAAAGCAAAAGCAATAGTCAAGGTATCATCAAGAATGAAGAGAGTCAAATCCCTTTATCATAATGATATATAGCCCAACTCTAGCATGAAACCATTTGCAATAGTTTGATCCATGGGTGGGACCAGGTATGGTAACCCTCACCTCCTCCCTATGCATAAAATGATTAAAATGTGTTTTGAGCAAGAGAGGTTTCTTAAATTTGAGTTAGGCCACCCATGCAATGTGGTGTTGATGGTGCTAGAACTGCCAACGTGTCAGGGGATCTCCCTGGTAAGAATTCCCAACTAGACCTCAGACCATTTGGTGTAGGAGCCCTAGTAGTGGGTCATATGATATCACCTTGACTGTAGTTGCATGCATAGGCAAGTGAGATATCACTATTGGTAGCAAGGGTGTGACATGAATAGGAAGCCAATGAAGGTGTGTGAATGGTTCTAACACACAAAAGGTGGAATGAGTGCGCCCTATGGAAACCTATGTAAATATGCAACCTAGAAGGGAAAACACAAGCAAAGATGCATCACAAGCTGGAAGGAAGGTGAACCAACAATCCAAAGTGATGGTTAAATCAACAACACATTTTAGTAAGGTTCATACATGCATATACAGAAAGAGTCTATACATACATGCATAAGAAAACAGACACATATATTGTTAGAGTAAACAAGTTAACTAAAATTCAATAACAACATATGCATGAAACGTGATAGATCTATTGTATTAAGAAGTGAAAGTTCCAATCATATAGTACAACCATGACCAACCACTAGTCCCGATAACAGAACATTACAATCACTGTCGCCTTCTCCTCCAAAGAGATGTACTAGCTCTGCACTCTAGAGAAGCCAAGGCTCATTACAATACTCTCCAAGATTTCTCTAAGATACTCCTATCAGAAGCTTGGCTAACCAATAGCACCTATAATGAGTTATGAGGTACTATAAATAGCAAAGGGTGGGGTGACCCTTGACGGTGGCGAACTAATGCCAAGCTTGGTAGTCCACGATGGTGTCCATGTACTTTGTGGTGACATCTTTCTGGAAATGAACTCTTTCCTTTGTTGCATATGAGTACACTAATTTGACTCCTTTGTACAAATTGTCTGAGAGCATGTGCATCATTGTATTGAGTGCAGATGGACCAATGACATACTAATGCATAGTGTCTGCACTGATCACTGAGTCTGCACTGGTGGCTATGTGCATCAACTCATCAAAGTACAAGTCCAGCTCTTGTTCGAATTGACCCTTTGTCTTTGTCTCAGTGAGTATCCCAATAGATGGGATCGCATGTGCACGCACAACAACATCTATGCTTCTGAACACCCATGCATGGAAATCCTACAAACTAGTGATGAGTTGCAGGAGTTCCTCATAGTTTTAGATCTAACTCTGGATGCATTCCTTCATCTCAACCGCCATGGGATTCATCATTTCCGGAAAGTGTAACGAGGCTCTCTTGTATCTCATTGTCCATGTTTGCATGCAGTCGGCAACAGTATGCCAGATTGATAAGATACGTGCTCTCCTAGAACATCGCTGCTGCTAACTGATGATATGGACAACTGCCTTATCCATGGTACCAAATATTGAATAGAACATCCGCATGACTGTCTCAAGGGATGATACTTCATCCAGCTTCACCTTCTTCAAATCCACTCTAGCGAATGTTGTAACCAGTTCTCCTCCCTACTTGGTCATCTGTAACACCTTAGCTATTTTCTCGTTCTCTGCTATCAAGAAGCAAACACTCGAGCTAGTGGCTTTGGCATATGCTCTAGTAGAATCAACCAATGCTACTGGATGTTTGCATACATCATATACGATCACTCATTCCTCAAACTACACAGGATATTTGTGGACATCTGGAGTAGGAACTCTATGTGATTGCACAACTATGTTGTGACTCGTGGAATGATATGTTGTGCATCTCCTCTTGTGGATTGTCTCCAAGGATCTTAGTATCTCCTTGGTCGCTCAGTTCTTTCTCTACTTCTCGATCCAATGAAGCTAGTGGGTCGCCTCTTGGTGGTAAGGCATGAGGTCAATTTCTTGCTCTAACTCTGGCTACTCCATCTCCATTTCCATCTGCTTAAGAACTCGTTCAATCTCTTGAGTGAAGTCCTTCTCCTGCAACTACTCACCATGTCCGCTTTGCTCCAGCTACTCGGATGAGTCTACTACCTGTATGGGTGCAGTTCCATCAATATGTGCATGTTGCGCCCCCTACTGTGTCTGTCTCTGCTATGCTTCCTTTTCCTATTTGTGCAGCTCCTATTCTTTCTAGAGTTGCTCCTTCAACTCTTGCAACTCCTTCACTGCTTCCTCCATCCTCTATTTATCTCTCTACCTTTATGTGTTCCTCTTGTTGTGTTGTCACCTCTTCGCCTCTATTTCCAAAGTTGCTTGCTTTAGAAGTGGGTCTGCTTTGAACTTGAAGCTTTGTTCTGCCTCTGTGTTGTCGGTAATCTTTCTCTTGCCTTTTTCACGTGTAAGTATGTTACCCTCTACTACTGGTGCTCTCCTAGATGTTGCATCGCTAACCATTCCACAATGATGTGAACTGCTTCATTGGGCCTGGGGAAGCTGTGACAATATCTCCATGGGTCTTCCTCATCCCAATGACATGGCCCGTTGATCCAAGGAAATTGCACTCTCACGTAGTGATCATTCACAAAGAAATGTGGTTCATACGAATTGAAGCTTCTAGTGTCAAAATTAAATCTTTTGAATTATTCTATCTCGGCACCCGCATGCTTGAGATTTTGTATCTCATACAACTCGATCCGCAATGGAAGAGTGGGCAGGGCACCTTGTTCTTTTGATGCAATCTAGCTAACAGTCTTGCCAAGATGTGGTACGACACTTCTTGCATGACAATCTTGTCCATTGAAAACTTTGGTAAAACATGCGGAGGCTTCTCCACGTTGTACATGGGTATAAATGTTCGAAAAGGTGAGGCATACCAATTCACTATGTCGATCAATGCCTCCATTGCTACCTTCGACATGCAAGGTGGATCCTGCTCAAATATCATCTTGCAAACCAGGTTGAGAAAATGGTCTAACAACTGTGTGATGACTCCACAGAAGTTGCATTTAGAAAACATTCTGCAATTAGTGTTTACAAAGGTTTCCATTTATGTCCATCCCCACTTCAAGCCTGGAAATTCTTGGTGGGCACAAATTGAATCCAAGATGTATGCGAACATGTAGATTTCTTGTTGCTAACCTTTGGGCCACTGTTAAGCTCGTGTTACCTGTTCCTTCAGCCTATGAGCCAACATGTCGGACTAGTTTCATGCTTTTCCTCACCCAACTCTTCAAAATATCCCTGGAGTTTGCATTGCTGCTAGATATGCTGAAGGTTGTCTCCATTGTGATCATTGGCTTCAGAAAGTGGTAGATCTGTTAATAATCTTGTTCCCTAAAGGTAGAAATATTTGTCCCACTAACACTTCTTAACACCATCGTCTTGGGATCAGCGTGTGAGATGATGCAATGTATCATGTTTACACATGGGAACATGGGATACCTACATGAAATCCGGTAAAAGACGGAATTGTGAATGTTCACATAGACCTTGCAGTCTTCAAGATCTTCCCTAAATGTGTGTGAGAATGCATCATTGATATCCTACCGTTTCAGCATGATTTCCTTGTCTACGATCAGCGTGGTGTCTTTGTAAATCAGAAAACTCATAGACACTCACTCAACTACATCTCCAATTGCATTTCTGTCGATGTCATTTGACCCTTCTCTCTTGGAGGCCATTGATCCTGAACTGTTGAGAGATGAACAAACACCCACTATACTTGGAGACATGTGACATGCATGGCAAGCAATCTGTCAGTTAAAACCAAAGCAAACTTAAGGACTAACATGCAACATACCTGGGAGACTGATGGCAAGGATTATGCAATTTTCACTGGGAGGCTGAGAGACTAACTCTCAGAACTACACAAAAGGTAGTAAAGACTTTCAGGAGGATGGTTGACAGTAGGAATTGTGTAATACACAATCCAGACTGACTTGTTGGGTGTTGATATTACACAATGCAGAATTTCAGTCGCAAGTCATGTAGGACTAGGGACTGCATTGCGCAATTTTCTGGGCCAGCAAACACTGCCTCTCAGAATTGTGCAAAGAAAGTTTGGAGGAAAATGTTTGGTCAAATTTTCACATTTTCTAAGAGGAAGGTAGAGCCTTCCCTCTTAGAAATGCACAATGTTATCCAGGCAAGGCAGAGTCTGGGCCAAGGTTGCCTAGACCCGCCGATGGGCGACCAAAAATATATGAAGATCTGAATGCATGGTGAAACTGAGTGTAGGAAAGAGTGAATGATCATGCATGAAAACAGCGAATGCAAGATTCAAAAAATGGGAAAACATGCATGTGTGTGAAATGAGTTGCCGAATCGACAACCATCCATGAAAAACAGTGTCATGCATGCGACAATAGTGAGATGAAAAGGAAAACTGAAACAATGCTTATACAAGCCAACATGCATGCAAACGGCAAAAAACGTTCATAGAAATCAAGCAGACATCACTCGCACAAGCCAAAACATAAAAAGCGACAGAATTGCTGCAAAATACAAGTAAAGAAGACTTACCTAGAAATAGTTGAGCTAGATGTGCCGAAGACTCCTAGATGTGTTGTGGGATGTCAAAGCTCTAAGATTGATGTGGAGAATGATCTTTGAAGCATCAATAAATAAGTTTGAGGCTTATTATGTGCATGCCACAAATCTAGGAAAAAGCGACACTTGGAGGGAAGTTTCTGAAACGGTATTTATATGTAACCTCTAGCTTCTAAAAACAGATCCGTAAAATCTATGGATTCTTTTTGCATGTTGCTTTTTGTTGTTTCAGGAAAAGTAGTCCATGCATGCAAATCAATTTTGCTAGGTCCCAAGTGGAACCGATCAACCTGAAGCCACATGTAACAGCCTGCAAGACTGAGATAGGGATTTGTACAATTTTTTAGTTGAGTTGGGTTGGTTATCCCAGAGGGATTGTGAAATTTCTAGGGTCTGCAGGTGACCGGTGCCTAGAATTGCACAATTTTTGGGCTGACCTGCAGTGTTGGGCCATATTGCACAATTTTCTCAAGGAAGCTTGTCTGACTACATTGTGCAATTCCTAAGCCCAGCAGGCTGCCCAACAAATTTGCACAATTTCTGGAGGGAAGGTTCATTTCCCTCTAGAATTGCACAATTTTATGAGGAATCAGCTCAGCCAGCAACTAGCTTAAGTCCGGAATGGTGACCTGTGAAAGGAGTGAAGAAAACTGGCATGCACAGACTAGAAAGCCTTTGAAAAACCAATGAATCCTATGTACTTGATAATACAAGACAAGCTCCTAAGATGGTTTGCAGGGAGGCTCCAAAATGAAGATAAGGAAAAATTCTGGAGGGTGGTTGTATCCACTACAACACGTGGAAATGTCAATTCAAAATGAAGTGGTTTCCTTGAAGATTCGGGTGATAATCATGAAGAGAGAGAAATGATTATAATTAGTGGGGACAAATGTCCAAAAGAGGAAACTCATGTTAATGCCAAGTCACTAGAGCATTCCAAGTTTTTAACCAAAAGAGGATATTATGTGTTGGGCTCAACTTCATTTGCGCCATCACTCATTCCAAAAACAAGTAGAGGAAGGATGAGCTATTATAACAGACAACCTAGGGTGCCACCAATGAGTTCCAAACCTTGTCCACTAGTGTTACATGAGAAAGCTACATGCAGGCTTGCAAGTGCTATAGGAGGTCCAAGAGGAGCTATAGGAGGAATTGGGAGGAGAAAAGGAGTCATAGTGGCTCGATATTGTCTCAAAACCTTCATGCACACCCATAATTTTTTCACAAGAAGTAAGTGACACCCTCCTTCCTTGTTTCTACATCCAATAGCATGAGAAGTATGCTTGAAATTAAGAGCCTGTAACAGTGAATTGATTATTAAGAGGTCTTTTTGAAATTTGATGTGGTTCAAAGAAGAGAAAAATAGTTTGGTTTATATCAATTCAAGCACCTTTCTCCTTCAGTACTACTAAGAAACTTAACATTGTTTCACCACTCAGAGTGTTTGAAATTTTTTGAATTCCACACCTACATTATTAGCATCAAGGAGGAATATTAGACCAAATGGGGGGAGGATATAATAGAAGAGAATCCTCAGACATGAGGAGAATTCACCAGCACCCTCCTGTAGTGAACATCTTCAGAAGACACGAGTGGTTTGGTTTCTTTGAGTTGCTAATGGGGTATGATGATGATATTGCTCATGAATTTTCCATGGAATTGCATTCTCAAGAGGAAGACAGTGTCACTGATGTTATCATAGGTTGGCCATCTCTCCCAATCCTGAAACTATAAGAAGAGTGACAACCTTGCCTCTAGGAATTAGGTGGAGCAAAGAAGAAAAGAAAGTGAGTGTCACAACTAGGAAATTCATTTCAAAAGACAAGCCTGTAGAAGGTAACAATGGAGTGAGAAGATAAATTCTACCTTACCCATGGGATGAGGTATCTTACCATATCCTCAAGTATATATCTTCTAAAGAGAGATTAAGTGTGGTTTATCCCTACCACTTTAGATTCCTACGTGAGCTGAGATTCAAGATAGAATTGCTTCTCCCTCAAAGACTTAGTGTCCCCCATTTCCTCCTACAATCAATCATCGAGATGATTAGGAAGGTGAGGGAAGGAAAACCCAAGCCTTTAGCTCACCATGGTCTCATCAATTTAATAGTGGTGGATTCTTTGAACCACTTGAGGATCCTTGTACTATGGAATAAATTTGTGGACATGGATAGGGATAATTTCATAGAAACCCAAACAATCACACCTGGAGAGACACCAGCCTCCAGAATTGGAGGTAGAGAAGGAAAAAAAGTATTAAGGAGGAGAGGAAACATAGGATGAAGAGGCAACGAGAATAGAAGAGGGCAACAAGAATAGAAGAGGAAGAGATAAAAAAAGAGGAAAAAGAGGTAGCAGAGACAGAGGAAGGAGAAGCAGAAATCAAAGGAAGAGAGAGAGAAGAAAGTAGAAGAAAGAGTAAGCATACTTCTCAACCCCTGGGAGAAATAGAACAACCACATCAAACAAGTCTATCTCCATGGGATACTAAACAAGAATTAGCTGCAACATTAGCTACACTGGACACTCCTGTCAAGCCCAAGAGGAAGAAATCAATACAAGGTCCGATGTATTTCAGAACCAGGAAGAGCACCGAAATCAGACGAGGGAAAACAAAAACTCCTACAAAGGTTCCTATAATTATTTATGAGTCACCAAGTAAAAAGGAAGAAATAGGACCCATTGAAGGAAAGATTGAGGAGGTCACTCCTCCTAAAATCAAAACCAAGTCACCTATAGCACCTATGAGTAGTCCTACCGCTAGGTCAATCACCTTCAATAAGTCAAGGACACAATCAGCCTTTGAGAAAGTAGAAAAAGAGAATCTATAGGAGGATCAGGGTTTGCTACAAGAGATAAATGGTTTGCTACAAGAGGGGGAGAGTCTTCTACAAGAAGAATAGGGGAAGCTACAGGAGCACAAGAAATAGTTACAAAAGGAAACCACCACCTCAAATTCAATTGGGAAATACCTACAAGAGCTCCAAGAGCCTAACCCACAACCTAACTTGGGGTCCTAATACAAATGTATTGAATGAGGAAGGATTATCCCTAAAAAATTTGCAATCCCACTCCTCTATGAGTTGGAGATAGAGAAAGGGATAACCCGCAAGTGGATGCAAATTTCCAAATCCAAGAATGTATAAGATTTGGGCCTCATGGAGGAGAAATTCATTGAAATGGGTAAGGAGTTAAGTGATTTGACACTGAGGGATTCTATTATGAAGGAGCAACTACAGGTAGAAAACATAATGTTGAGAGAGAGTTTGGATGAGAAAGAAACACAACTTGCCACCATGGCAAGTCTCTCTATGGAAGCCCTACAATGTAGGAATCCATCAAAGTCTTATTCTCTCTTCCTCAAAGAAAAATGGTTGCATTTCCAAGTCAAAACTCTAGCACAATATAGATATCTGCCTTTTCAAGACGAAAAGAATTTTATTTCATTTTGCAACCAAACTAATATAGAATATAGGGAAAAAATAGTTGAATTCTATATGCACAATATCACTTCGATAAATCTGAATTTTGGGATCCCAATTCAAGATTGGGAGACATGCAGCTAATGGATTTATCATCCTGGTTAACTGATGAGGAGACAAGAGTTGAGGAGGTGAGAAAGATAATTGAAAAGGAGGAGAAGGAACCCTTGTATATCGGAGCAGGTCTAGTGAGCCCTAAGGCTATTACTAGCAATCATAGCCTCATCTCCAATGATGCTACTTTAACACCCAAATACATTGCTACCTAGGAGAAAGTTATTATATACTTTGAAGACAGATTTATAATGTTGGGAACAGAAAGTTTGTAAGCCTTCCGAAGAAGATGGATTGCCTTACCCCACAACTTACAAATCAGATAATATTACTCTCCTGAAAGGCTAAGGAATTACATGGAGAGAACACCATGTACAAGAGAATCATGCAAAGGATGAAAATCAGGTGGATAGTACTCAAACTCAATCCACCATTGCTGCTAGGCGTACAAGAAGGAAGAGATGAAGCAAAAGAGCAAAGGGAGTGGACATAGAAAGAAAGAATGCAGGTTTTTACCCATAAAAGGGCACACCATCTAAGGATCCTTGGGATGTAAAGGAGGCCACCAAGGCCATGAAGGAGCTTCACGTGGATGATTAAGTTGCTCAAAGGATGAGTATCACTTTCAGCAGGGGGTGATGATGAGTCCCATCTATAGGTATATTTTGAAGATCATTATGTCATCCTCCAGCCTTAAAACTCTCCTTCTCTCACATTAATTCACATTTTTTGTTATTATGATTAGTAAGCGTAAAAGGTGTTTGTCATAGTATGTGGCCTAATGTGGTTAAATTGCAGGAGAAAAAGCATTTTTTAGGCAATTACTATGTAGGGGATTGATGGAGACAATAAGCAGAGAATATAGGGGGTTTGTCCACCTCCTTGCCTCCCTAACTCGGCTTGGGATCACAACATCCTCTCTCACCAGTTCGAATTCATTGGCAATTGAGTGACTCCTAGTACAAGTGAAGCTCAAGAGGGACAAGATCCACCATTTTTGAGATCCAGGAGGGAATCACTCCTACTTTCAAGGGAGATCCTATTAGGTTCCCTTTTGTATAAATAAATTAGAAGAAAAACTCACTAGGACTCAAATTTATTGTTTAGCTAGGTGTAGCTATTGAGCTTGAAGCTTGACATTGTTACTTTAAACTTTTATGTGATGTATGAGACCTTTAAACTTTTATAATGAGAAATTGTATTTTAATTTGCATCTGAATTAGTTTCAGAGGGTTGAGACCCTTGGGTTTTGGCCCAACCCAAAGGCTTTGGTCCCTCTTTTTGTATTTATGTTTCTTTTGAATCCAATCAGTTCATAGTTTATTTCATTTCAGTGGAAATTAATATATACAAACTTGTGGTTGCAAGCCTCTTCCTCACCTTTCTTGTGGGATAATGAATGGAAGGATTCACAACCTCAATCCAAAAATATTGTGTTTATGATTTATTGGAAATAGATTAATGATTATTGTATTGTTTTACCATTTCTTTATGTAGATTAGAAGTGAATTTAGTGATTAGATCAATGTTATGGAATAAACTAGATGTTATTTAAATTCAACTCACCTTTTCCATCATAGGTTATCTTATTTTGTTAAAGATAAATGGATGCATGCATGTGATTGATTGCAGTTTGTGTTCATCTGCAGGGAAGGGCACCTTCACCACTTCTGCCTTGAACTCCTTCATCTTCTCTTTCCACCTTCAATTATGTCCTAAAGCTTTGTTTCCATAAGTCATTTTGCCTAAGTATACCGTGAACATTCATCCTAGTGCAAGACAGACCTCTGATAGATAGAGAGCTTGGATAGGAGCTCAAGCCAACTTCCCTTGATTTGTTTCAACCTCCATCCACCTCTCCATACCCTCAAGACATCATTCTCACCCTAAAGGACCACTCAGAAACCCTCATGTACCATTAAATACCCTCTTGCAGCAATATAGGACCTCCTATAGCAAGCCTGTAGTACCACTTTCCTTCACCAGTTTTGATTCCCACTTCAACTTTAGCCAATAAAGATGAATAATGACCCCCAGTTGTGATTTGATTATTATGGGGAAGCTCCTAGGCCACTCCAACCATTCATTTCCTTCACTACAAAATAGAGTAAAATTAGTTTTTTATCACAAGTATGATGCAAGTAGGCTAGTGATTTTCAAGCAATTGTGAGCTATGTAGAAGATACATGAAATTATGATTGGTAGTTTAATGAATTATGCACGATAAAATAGCTTCCTTTTTGCAAGTAGATTTTGTAGTTTGATATATTTTTCAAGATAAAATAGCTTTCTTTCTGCAAGTATATTAGCCCCTATCCTTTCATGAATTGATTAATTAGAATCTACAAGATGAGTAAATGGCATTTCAACTTTCCTAACTAGAATTAGTTTTCAATCGTACCTTCATCAAAAAGCTTTCATTTTAATTATGTATGAGGAATGGTCTATGAGAACTTTTATCTAATTTCATGACTAAGGATGGCATGAGTGGAATCCAATCTGTTGTGCATATAGCACTATCACCTCTAAGTTTGTATGAACCCTAGGTTGATAATTTGAGCTGAGGGGCCCTTGGGAGTTGCAACATTCTTGGTGCAATACTAGGGCTCACCACATAGCAAGAAAGGAAGTTAAGTATGGACTTATAGAGTGACGAACAAACCCATACCACCTCTACCATCGAGGGGTGGGTTGGTGTGGTCAACAAACAAGAGGGAGAAGAGGATATGTGGAAGAAAAGGGGTTGATGGGAAAGATAAGACAATATGCAAGAGCATGTGGAAGATAGTGTGATTTAGTTGGAATTCTCATTGAAGCAATAACAATGCCAAGAAGCTTGTAGAAGTAACAAATGGTGAATGTTGAAGAGAGAGAGAACATAAATCATGGAATTGGAAGTGGATGTGAATACTTCAGGGAGAAATAACCTTTTCTAGCCTATGTTCTATTTTTTCTATAGTATTCCTAATGATTTGCTAAGGTCGGTGTTTTTTGCTTGAGAATCAGTTAGCTAGTGAGAGCTCAGTAGCATTAAATCATTTAGTGCTATGTGAAAGGAACTAATAAATCACTAGGTGCTCTCCTTAGGGACAATAAACCACTTATGTGCTTATTTCATAATCTGATAAATCACTTATGTGCTAGATGAAAGGAATTAATAAACCAATAAGTTCTTTCCTTAGGGTATATAAACCACTTATGTGTTTATTCAGCAGGTCGATAAATATCCTAGATAGTGTGCTCTTTACTCCTGTAATGTTAGCTTAAAGTAGCTGATAAACCGCCTATGTAGTGTATTCATCTTCCTAGAATTGAACTACATCTCACTGAGCCTTGGGTGAATCCCTGTGATTGATTTTTGTTGGGTTAGAGACCATTGTGGAGCTTATTTTCAGAGGGATTTTGTAAACCACCTATACAATGAACTCCTCTTCTTGATTATTTGGTTGACTAGTATCTATGTGAATACCCTTAAGAACTTAACTCGTCAAAGTTTGAATCCAACTCATGAGTTCTCACTTGAAAGAAATATTGTAGTGTAATTAGCCTATGGTTGGGGGGAGAGTTGAAGTCCCTCCCGTGGAAAATTTTAGGGGCTAATATTCACAGGTGGGCTAATATTTCATGTTTTTTTCCAAAAAATAAGTTTGACCAATTTCCATTTTTTTTTTAATGATTCACCTAAATTTTACAATATAAAATTATTTTACCTTAAAAATCGACAAAGATTTATATATACTATATAAAATCCTTATAAATTTAAATATTTTCACAAAAATATTGCTAAGCATTGTATAGTTTTCATATTAGGGACTAATAAGATTCGCCAAGGTTTCTAAACTTTTATATAAATGTCCATCTTTAAAAAATTCCTGGTCCCTCCCTTAGTTTCTATTCATTCAAAAATATATGAATAATTGTGTTTACTTATACTTATGTTGAAGTGTGACTAGTGCATGGTGTTGTTATGTTTTTTAATACTGGATGTATATCAATACTAATTGCAAAGGAAATTATTGTTTCTAGTTGTCTATAAGGATATGTTTATGTGAATGAATATCATGTTTGTGAAAGGGTGGAAGCCTCTATATTAATGTGTTGGTACTAATATGAGTATGGAGCTATTTATATTATCATGCATGAATGTTTAATATGATTAATTCCATTTTTATAGTGTGAATTTATAGTTTAACATGATATGACTCTTATGAATTTATGTTGTTTAAATATTGTTGAATTCTTTTCCTATTAAAGGAATTATGAGGTAGAAACATATGCTTTATCAAATGGATATTATAGTATTCTTTAGGGATCACTTATGTGGAAAGATATGTTATTGTTGTGCTGAATTTGTAAGGTGGTATTAGCCATGGCTTTATCTTGTTTCTATGCCTATTAGTAGGAACGTTGATTTTTCTATTGATGTATTAAGGCCATGTTTAATGCATAAAATGATTGTTCCAGAGCGAAGATTTAAAGGCTTGTTGCAATAATGGTGCAGAGCATTCATCGAGACTGAGGAAAGATTCACAAATCCATCAAAGTCCTTAAGAATTCTAAGCATGGTTGTCACATGAAGACAAACTTGTAATCATGTTGAACACAAGTCTTGTTAGAGTGGTAATAGAAGATGGAATTTTACCAAGGTTGGAGAACTTATTAGCCCATCAGATATATTAATAATCACTTGGGTAATATTCCACTTGATGACCCTTCTTAGTGATACTTAGCATTATGCAGGCCATGCCAAGTATTATGTGGGTCTTCTATAGAAATTAACACTAATGATGGGAAGCAAAAGAGTGTGACAAGAGATCATTTCTATCAGTAAATGATAAGTTATATGTTAGCAGAGATATGTATGTCTTGGGGAGTGGACATTTGTATGCCTCGTGGGATGGAGATTTGTATGTCCTCAGGGATGGAGATTTGCATGCCTTGGCTGATAGAGAAATGTCTATTCCAGGGAATGGAGAATGATATCACATGTAATGGCAAATTTCACCTTGGAACCAAAACTAATTATGATGTAGAAATGTCAATTTCCATGAAGAATTGGAACTTGTGAGACCCCTAACCTAGGATAAGGTGGAAAAAGAAACACAATTCATGTAACGCTATGTGTGATTCCATGTGAGAATCCAAAGGATATGAACTAGTTATGTGTAATAGCCCTGGTGAAAATTTCATGTAATAAAAGTTAATAAAGGCAAAATAAGACCATGGTTAAGGGACACTTATTCCAAGTTGAATGTTGGGAAAAGATATGCTAGTGGGCATCACTGGATGTGTGTTTTGGCTAAGGGAAATTGGAAAAGGAAAAGGCAAAGGCATTAAAAGACAAAAAGACACTTTTCGCACATTTATTTATGGTGAGGGTGGAGGTGGTTTAACCTTTGGATTCCCTTGGTTGTTCTTTGATTGGTTGTTCTAGGATTGGTTGTTCTATGAGATCGCACATTCATGCTTGGAATATTGTATTGGGGTGACTCACTAAAACAAAGATTTGGTTCAGCCTTGTCTATGGTCAAGTGGTACATGGAACCCCCAAACCTAGTCATATTTTCCTATGATTAATAAAAGCTAAGTTCTCTTACTTTTGTACTTGTTTACATGTGGATTTAATGGTTGTCATATCTCTGATATTTATATTGTTTAATGTTGGTTATAAGCATGGTTACGTGATTGTTTCATGTCATGGTCATTTCATGTATATACTTGTAATTGTTAAATGGATGGATGCAAGACCTGATTAATGACATAATAGTCCAATGGAGAAGGATGTGATCCTTCTTGTTATGTTTCATAAGTTATTTCAGTCATTTATGCTCTATCTTATATATTAGACCTGTAGGTTGCGTTGATGCCAAGTGTTTGATAGAATGTCAATCCTGATTGGGAATGCTCAGGCCTAGTCCTCAGGTTGATTTTTTATTTATCAGCATTTTTATCATGTCTTTGATGGATTCTTAAGGTTGTAGCAAGTTCTGGGCAAAGGCCGGGATTCTGGGCTAGAAAAGTGGCTCAATTATTGTGGTCACTAGCACAGTTCTACTGAGAAAAGTCCACAGTTGTTGGCACAAAGGCCTATGAGAGCGACTTTGATTTGTTGGTCATTGTCTTGCGTATATCATGAGAGTGAATTTGGTTTAAGAGGCTTAAAACATCAATGGCACCCAGGGACAGGATGTCTGAGTGGCTGACATGTCTCATGGGGGTGTAATTGCTGATGTGGATGGGTTTGTTTGATGATTTCCATCGATTCCATTTCCTTAAGGTTACTAAGGAGATTGAATCCCTTATAGTAACCTCTCTCATCATATTTGTTCATGGCTTCTTGGTTTCTTGGATGGACCTAGGAGGAGGGGGTGTTACAGATTGGTATCAAAGCAAGGTCGTGTTCTCTTTAGGTCATATCTGATACCACAAATTGGTATTAGAGCGTGGTTGTGCTCTCATTGGATGAAGGTGCTTGGTCATAAATGCATTTCAGTTACATGTGTGTCTCTTATACTTGCATTCCATGTGCTTGTTGCATTGCATCATGGTGATAATGATTGTAGTATGGTTGTCATGAGGAGCTTGATGTGATTTTGTGGGATGCATTGTCAGAAGTTTATGATTGGTTGCATATGGTTATATGTCGCTTACATGTTGATTATATGTCGCTTGACTACATACTTTTATGTCAAGTGCATTCTTGAATGTTTTGATTACATATATCAGTCTTGTAGGTTGATTACAATAATTGATCACTTATGCTCGACTACATTTGTTCATACATATGTGTAGTTGATTAAGCATTTCTTATGCATGTTAATAGTTGCATATGGAAATGTGTGCAATGGAGTAACAGTTTTTTTCATGCATGAGGTCATAGCATGCATTGTTGATATGGCATTGCATTAATGACTGGACCCTAACTAAAATGATGTTTATGCATTGATACACTTATTCAATATATGTCTATATGTTGTTATGATTATGTTATACATGTATCACATTGATTTGATGATATTGCGGACAAGGTATCCTCCCTGAATTATGTTTGTTAGGATATTCCGACACATAGGAAATAGTTAAGTATAGCTTGGTCTAGTATAGAGTTAGGTAAAGTGTGTTTCTTTACTATGTACTTTTGTAACATACAATCCGATGTTGGGTTGTGTTATATTCTTTCCACATAGTTAACAGGGGGTTTGAGGGGTACCCGTAACCCCACTTTATGGGGTCCGG
>APFE031532680.1:0-29344 GCA_000404065.3 Pinus taeda
TATGTATCATGTACTTGAGATATCAGTTCTACTTCTTTTCGCAGGTTCTCCGACAGCCATGTTTTCAGTCACACATGTTCTTGTAAAGAACTTCACCCCTCTCTCTCTCGGGCCTCATGCTTTAGGGGGCATCTGTTACACAGTAAATTTTTACCGTTTGTCACCGTCCCCGTTACCCCTCTCCTGTAACTTTGAGGACGCATTCCGGGACTTGTGGGAAGTGACAAGACTTGAAACCTCTTCCATCATTCTCCTCTGAACATGAGCTTCATATGCCCTGAAGACATCTCCTGCAGCTTGCCCTTAAAAATAGCCCTTTTTACATTAGCGCGGGGCCACTGTGTTCTTCCCGTGCCAATGGGGAAAATCCTATAAAAGGGGCATGCTATTAGCGCTCTGTCCCAGAGTCGCAATCGCGCCAACCTATTTGGGCAAAGTTTTTAACCATTCAACCTCCGAAAGTTCTTTCCAACTCATTCACCAATTGCATCTATGTTAAGTGAGGATGGTTTGGCTTCGAATCTCCTTGAATGGGAAGTAGTTTGCCACCATTCCATAGAAGTTTCAAAGTGATGAGGCAAAATCCATTATTGTTGTGATTGATCTTATCCCTTCCTTTTCATCTATAAAAGCTTGTCTCCATGCCTTGAGCAAGCTAGTGGTAGTGGTAATAATATTGGTGTTGAAAGGAAGATATCAAGAGATTAGAGTTGCAAGAGCCTTATTTGTGTCCATAAGGCTTAACCTAAGTGAGGAGATCTTGTCACCAAAGAGAGAGAGGCTTGTTCCCCATCCCTTCAAGCTTTGCAAGACTTGTGTAGCTGAGCACCCAGCCAAAGGAGGACTTGACGTCAGGACTTTAGTTGTATTCTCCTTTGTTGATTATTAATAATAGATGACTATCATTATGGTTCCACTCTCATTGTCTTTGTAATGATTGATGTTGAGTTATATCCTTCCTGACTGATGTATAATTGCATTTATTAGATTTCACACTTGTGTTTGTGTTGTTCTCTTTGTGTGCAGGTGTCCATTCACGGGGATAGTGGAGGACTGTGATTGGCCAAAGCAAAGGAGCGAGGGCGACATCTCTTCTACGAACAACAGCGTTGGAATCCAAGTAGGTCTTCATCACCTACCTCTTATTTGCAATTAGGGACTTGCGTGGTAGCATTGTTTGATCGTTGCTAGACCCGTTCTAGGCTAGTAGGGATCGCCTCTATCCGTAGAGGGGATTTACCTCTCCAACAATTTGGCGACTCTGCTGGGGACTTAGCATGTTGTTTAATCGGTAAACTTTAGACGGAGCCTGAAGCACGGCCAGATAGCCTTCGAAACACTATTGCTTTGCAGTAGTGAAGTAGATCAAAGCCACTTCAATCAACCTCCGGTTTGGTTTACGGACTGAACGACTTGGAGTTTGTCTTGCCTCTTTGGTTTTCTCTTGTTTGCTTGCTTGGATAGTTTTCTGGATTGAATTTCTTGCTGCCTCTTGCTTCCCGGCCTACCTAGATACTGTAAACCAAGCTTTGGACCGCTTGTTTTTCTTTTTGACTTGGCAAACTTTATTAGCGCGATTTTCCTCTAACAATCGCGCCAGTTGGCGCATGTTGCTAACTGACAACCCGCGCCAATCCCTTTATAGCGCGAGTTACAGCCTGACAATCGCGCCAGGCCTGTTAACCTTTCCAGTTCGCTTGTTTGCCAGCCTTTTGAGCTTGGATTTGTATCTTGCCACATCTTTTTTGACTGCTTGAGTGTGTTGGAGTCTTGTTTGACTGGTTTTGAGTCTCTCTTTTGAGAAATTCTTAATTTGATTTCCTTTGATCATTACTTGAAGGTTTGTCTCAGTCTCTTCACAATTTTGCATCTTTTTGCTTTTGTTTTTGCAATCCGTAGTCCTTGAACCTCGCAGTGGCCTTCTATTTCTAGAATGTTAATATTCTGCAGATCCTCATCCTTCTCTTCAGCAGCTATATTATAACATTCCAACGTGCAACTCAGCTGAGTAGCCCATTCAGGTTGAATCAGGTCTAAAGGATCCTGTGGTATCCTAAAGATGGCTGCTTTCACCTCTTGTAGCTCTTCATCAATACTATCAAACCCATCCTCAAAACTGAATGTCATTATGAATCCTTCGTGTAGGATATCCCATTCACCTGTCCCATGGTGGAGCTATGTTTCTATATACCAACTCATTGGATGTTATCCAGCGATATGATGCTAACATTGATTTAGCCCTAAGGCCCACACATTATTCTTTGAGGACCTCAGGTTGAGGATCCGGGCACATGACGCTATTATTATTAATGATTGAGATATTCATGGTTGTGATGTTTATGTATGTTATCTATTGGTATTATGATGATTGTAACATCAAATGGTTAAGTTTGGTCTTTATTGAATTTATGATGATGATGGCAGTAAAGGATATGTATGCTCTCTATTAAAATCATGATGATGATGATTAATTTAATAAATAGGTATATTTCTATCGATGTTACGATGTTGATAGCTTGATGGATAGGTAAGTGTCCATTGATGTTTTGATGATGATAGCTATGATGGATGTGTCCCCTATGTTACCTACTTTCATTAGCTCAAGCTTACTATGAACAATGATGTGAATGACTAGGTGTTGTTAATGATGCTATTATGACAATGAATAACATTGAGAAACCTTGTTACTGATGATTATTGAGTATGGTAGGAAACCACTAGAGGCACTCGCATATGACGAGTTGAAGACAACTGGTTTGATTAAAAAAATTATATTATTTTATCTTTGAAATTCAAAGTCAATTTTGAAACCAGCTATATATGTTTATCTATATTCTGATGAGATGTTAGTGGTTGCAGGCACAAATTAGTTGCTTGGCCGAATGACTCACATATGGGTGATGGGGTTGTACAAATGGATGGAACTACATTGGAGGGGTGGGACAGTGTCCCTGATCTCACCCACTAGCACTCCACCGTGACTTGGGCTGGAAAGGTTGAAACACTTTTGCCTTGAAGATCACGATGTCATGAAGGCAGGTCCCAAAGTTGGGTTGCTCATAAGGATTTTACCACGGAGCGCGCATTAAGGCGAATTCCTTGATCCTCAACACCATTAGTGTTACACAGTAATTTGTCACCGTTTGTCACCGTCCCTGTTACCCCTCTCCTGCACCTTGGAGGACACATTCCGGGACTTGTGAGAAGTGAAAAGACTTGAAACCAATTGCATCATTCCCCTCTGAATATGAGCTTCACATGCCCTAAAGACATCTCCTGCAGCTTTCCCATAAAAATAGCCCTTTTTACATTAGCGCGGTTTCACTGTGTTCTTCCCGCGCCAATGGGGAAAATCCTCCAAATAGGGCACACTATTAGCGCTCTGTCCTAGAGTCGCAATCGCGCCAACCTATTTGGGCAAAGCTTTTAACAAATCAATTTCCGAAAGTTTTTTCCATCTCATTCACCAACTGAATCTATGTTAGGTGAGGATGGTTTGGCTTCGAATCTCCTTGAATGGGAAGTAGTTTGCCACCCTTCCATGGAAGTTTCCAAGTGATGAAGCCAAATCCATGATTGTTGCGATTGATCTTATCTCTTCCCCTTGCATCTATAAGAGATTGTCTCCATGCCTTGAGCAAGCTAGTGGTAGTAATACTGGTGCTGAAAGGAAGATATCAAGAGATTAGAGTTGCAAGAGCCTTCTTTATGTCCATAAGGCTTAACCTAAGTGAGGAGATCTTGTCACCAAAGAGAGAGAGGCTTGTTCCCCATCCCTTCAAGCTTTGCAAGACTTGTGTAGCTGAGCACCCAGCCAAAGGAGGACTTGACGTCAGGACTCTAGTTGTATTCTCCTTTGTTGATTATTAATAGTAGATGACTATCATTATGGTTCCACTCTCATTGTCTTTGTAATGATTGATGTTGAGTTATATCCTTCCTGACTGATGTATAATTGCATTTACTAGATTTCACGCTTGTGTTTGTGTTGTTCTCTTTGTGTGCAGGTGTCCATTCACGGGGATAGTGGAGGACTGTGATTGGCCAAAGCAAAGGAGCGAGGGCGACATCTCTTCTACGAACAACAGCGTTGGAATCCAAGTAGGTCTTCATCACCTACCTCTTATTTGCAATTAGGGACTTGCGTGGTAGCATTGTTTGATCGTTGCTAGACCCGTTCTAGGCTAGTAGGGATCGCCTCTATCCGTAGAGGGGATTTACCTCTCCAACAATTTGGCGACTCTGCTGGGGACTTAGCATGTTGTTTCATTTGTAAACTTTAGACGGAGCCTGAAGTATGGCCAGATAGCCTTCGAAACACTATTGCTTTGCATTAGTGAAGTAGATCAAAGCCACTTCAGTCAATCTCCGGTTTGGTTTACGGACTGAACGACTTGGAGTTTGTCTTGCCTCTTTGGTTTTCTCTTGTTTGCTTGCTTGGATAGTTTTCTGGATTGAATTTCTTGCTGCCTCTTGCTTCCTGGCCTGCCTAGATACTGTAAACCAAGCTTTGGACCGCTTGTTTTTCTTTTTGACTTGGCAAACTTTATTAGCGCGACTTTTCCTCTAACAATCGCGCCAGTTGGCGCATGTTGCTAACTGACAACCCGCGCCAATCCCTTTATAGCGCGAGTTACAGCCTGACAATCGCGCCAGGCCTGTTAACCTTTCCAGTTCGCTTGTTTGCCAGCCTTTTGAGCTTGGATTTGTATCTTGCCACATCTTTTTTGACTGCTTGAGTGTGTTGGAGTCTTGTTTGACTGGTTTTGAGTCTCTCTTTTGAGAAATTCTTAATTTGATTTCCTTTGATCATTACTTGAAGGTTTGTCTCAGTCTCTTCACAATTTTGCATCTTTTTGCTTTTGTTTTTGCAATCCGTAGTCCTTGAACCTCGCAGTGGCCTTCTATTTCTAGAATGTTAATATTCTGCAGATCCTCATCCTTCTCTTCAGCAGCTATATTATAACATTCCAACGTGCAACTCAGCTGAGTAGCCCATTCAGGTTGAATCAGGTCTAAAGGATCCTGTGGTATCCTAAAGATGGCTGCTTTCACCTCTTGTAGCTCTTCATCAATACTATCAAACCCATCCTCAAAACTGAATGTCATTATGAATCCTTCGTGTAGGATATCCCATTCACCTGTCCCATGGTGGAGCTATGTTTCTATATACCAACTCATTGGGATAACATCCAGGGTATGACAAAACAGGTGCACCCACTCAGGTTGTGGCTTTTTGCCATAAGCTAGCATCCATTTGGCAAGATGCGCGCATTGATCATCCTGCCCATCATACTTGTCTTTCATTCACATCTTAGGCTTCCCAAATTGTGTTCTCGTCATCCTCTTACATTCACGCTAATCATCAAAGCTTCCTTTTGCGTACCCCACCATCTTGCGGGCATAGTGCGCAGTACCTAGTCGAAGACCTGGAAGCGTTGCTTTTTTGGCACCTCCCTTTCAAATGCATCCAAAAAGGTATCTACCTCATTTATACCATCATAAGTAGGTTGATTTCTTACTTCTGACGATACGCGGCGCAACGACCGGGTCATCATGTTGCAATTCAACGTAGTTACTTCATGTAACCGATTCTGCCAACGTTCTATTTCTTCATTAGAGTCAGAAGTGTAGGAACTCTCGCACTCCCATGTAATCTGCCCATCCGCAGTGGTATTCACCCAATCTTGGTCTTGTGCTATTGTCTTATAGATGCAGTTCAGTTCATCATCACTCTCATAGTCGTGGACTAGTTCCGTATAGCGCGATCCTTCATCAGGATCTAGGGGTATTATTACGCACAGTGATTTTTTCTCAAAGATCATCTTTCGCTTCTTCAGATTGATTACCCCGTTCATATCAGTAGCTGTGTCAATTCCTCAAAGTGTAGGATAGGGATTGTTATCATCCACAATCTCTATTACTTCAAAATCTGCCAGCGCGCTCACTCCCTAAATATCCATGGTTACTCTTTGTAGCCACCCCATGGGTATAATTTTCTACTGATTTGCCATCCTCAACTAAATCAGAGACCATTGCAGCGCAGGTCTCCCCTTTCGCTTCCATGTCTATTAGACATTCACATCTGATCCCAAATCCAAAATGACTTGATCCATCTCGTATTCCCCGATCTGTGAGGTCAGTCTCATTTCACGCCCCGTCCTTGTTTTATGGCACGGTTCACCTGGCGTGGTCCCAGCACATCTATTGATGAGTTCCTGTAACCCTTTCACAGCATTACTATCGTGCAGTAACTTCATACATGTTTCGAGGAAAGTTGTGAGCATAGAGGGGTCCATCTCTGGCTCATGCTTATCTTTTCTTCTTGAAGTGGAGTCCTGAGTGAAGCTCTTCTTAGCTTCCATGAAGGTTTCTCAAGCGCGCTCCAAATGAAACTCAGACTCTTTCATTGAGGCTTTGCAAACCCAAGTACTGTCGTTTGGTTGTTTCCCCTTGTCATCTCCCATCGCAATCCCACTTCAGAGCACTATATTTACGTTCAGATCTTCCTCACACAGCTCAAACATCATCATTTGCAGGTTCTGAGTCAGGGCAGGTGGTAGCACCGCTTTGTCTCATATCTTAGCTATCAGCGTAGGAAAATCTTATGTTTCATGATCAAATAGTGTGCAATACTTATACGATGGGTGTGTTGGATTAGTGCAATCGCGGGTGTAGTGTCCCGACCCTCCGCAATTGTAGCAAATTAACTGTCCTCGACCTCTACCAGGTCCTCCTCCACCTCGGCCTCGTCCGTGCCCTTGAAATCCTGTCTGCGCCATCCCTTCATTCTAGTCAAAGGGCTGTGTTTTGGCCTAAACCCTGTAGGCAAGAGTTCTGTACATCATCAATTCATGGCTCCTACAAGTACGCTTGTCATTTCCTACCGACCTTCAAAAGTTGCAGAACAATTTTTGTGGTGTTTTCACATACTTCTGTAGCAAGTGACTGTTGTCTGTGGCATGTTTTTTGGCTACCTGACAAATAACGCACCATAAAGCAAGCACCATGCTAGATCTTGCTTGAGCTTTCAGCCTTAAAGGCATCGGTCCTCCTCCTACAAGGTAATTTGTAAAGACCAGGCAATGGTCTTTGTCATGACCTTGACTCTTGCATTTCAAACACCATACCTCTTCGTGGACCTCTGGCCGAACAGCTTATCCTGCTTCAGACTTTACATCTCAAGGCACAAATTCTTCAGTTCAGTATGGATCTGTTGGACTCGTAGATTAGGATCCTGCATCAAAGTCTCGTGTAGTCTCATGGAAATCTCCAAGGCTATTACCTGACTAGTTATCTTCTGCTGCGACAACGCAATCCTTAAGTGTGGTAGTAGCGAAGCCACAAACCACTCGTGATGTTTTCCATCTATCAAATTCATGTTGGCTTCGGAAATTGTACATTTCAACCTCTGATCCAGTTCCCAAGGCGTCTTGCCTGGTTTCATCGCAATCTCTTTGAATCCCACAATAGACTGCGCTTCAGATTTAGGCCTACTAAATTCCCTATTTAGTGCTACTTGGAAGTCTGCTACTCTAGCATTCAAATTATTGTTGGAATACTTAATATACTAGGTCAGCGCACGATCCTTCAGGGCGCTAACTAGTGCCACTTTCTTTATATGGTCATCTGTAGCACCTTGAGCTTCTGAGTCCTCATTTCCCAATCCTTTTGAACAAAGGCAACTTCACTATGTTTTCCATACTGAATCGCGGTGGAAGTGGAGGTGGTATGGGTGAAGTTGAAGGTGATGGCGGTGAAGCCGGAGGTGGTGTGGGCAGAGGTGGTATTCGCGGGAATCCTTGTCTCATCAACTGAATATCACTTCGCGGAGAGACCTTCAAGATCTCTTCCTCATCCCCTCGCGAAGGTGAAATCAATGGGGCTATGCTCTGGACCCTTATTTCCTTTATTTCTGTGAAAATTTATGCTTCCCATAGCCCCGAACATCAAGGTAGTTGCATAAGCCACTTTTCGCACAACAACATTTTAATCCAAGTATTCAAACATTTCACGTACTTACCTCGCAATCCTTTGAAAAAACATAGATCTTCCTCGATATAGCTGACTGAGGTGTTGACCACAAATTCAATCACAAATCCTCCTATGACACGATCGAGCCAATGATTGATAACGCGGGCGATCTTATCCTCTGATGCTTCCAATCTTCGCACTAGCTCTGGGGTCCACACAATAGGACCATCAAGTTTCCACCTTCCTTGGCTACTTGCTAGCTTCATGATCCACTGTATAGCTCAGTAGGAAAGGAGGTGAAAAAGATTTTGTGGATCTACGTATATAGGTACCTATCTAACCATTGTTCTTTTGATAGTTGCAGGTTTTTGTTTTCCTGTGTCACGAACTCGTGAATTCTTCTATCCAACCAGCCTTCGATTTCTTTCTTAGTTGCATTCCAGTGATACGACATCACACATCTCTTATGCAGATTCTGGTCCTAGCAATGGAACCATTTGTTGGCTTGAGGGGGCCTGACCCAGGTTCAACATTAGTTAGCCAAACAAATCCCTACAATATTGGCCCTTTCGGCATCAGCCTGTGGAGCGCGAACTGAATTCTCACCCGAAGCCGTATGGGGGGATGCTAGAACCAAGTTTCTGCACCCTTGAGATGGTTGTGATGTTGTTTTATTCCAACTCTACCTGTCTTCGTACAGGTTTCTTAGCCCTCTGTTCCACCCTTCAGTACCTTCACGAAATGGCGCAATCGGCTTTCGCGCAGCCCTAACCTGCGGCTTAGGGACTTTCGCGCTGTTAGGGAAATGAACTGCGATATCTCCCAAACTAGGCTAAATATCTTACTTATCTTAATAACAGATCTTAGTTAGTTTAACGTAAACAAATGTCCTTACTTGCATTCACTTAACCAATACATTTACATACATTCATGCATCATATAAGCATTATAAGTGAAATTCATACCCAATATAACAAATGCATAAACAGGAAATAAAGACGCAGAAATTATAGAATACTTCTCTTTATTGATAATTCTAGATGATTACACTCGACTCACCCTGCGCATTCAGCTGCAGGGGTTCGCGCACTCAGCTATGGACTACTAGGCCTCTGCGCACTCAGCTGTAGAGGCTACCTATGCTACGACCCAACCTAGACTTCTGCTCCAAAGATATGACTCAATTCTTCATCATTGATTAGTGATTTCTAGTATTTAGAGCTTAGCTCTATTTATACAATCCCATGGTCTGCGGACCATGGGTATATCTTTTACAATCGACATTATATTACCAAAATAAGGGTAGACAACCCTATGAATCTTTAACATCTACGCGCTCCGCGACCACAAAATGCGGAGTGTTTACACTTAGATTACAAAATTGGACCAAAATATGGGCTTTTAGCCCCAAAACTACCCTTAGGGGATCTCACGCCCAAGATGTAGTAACATTCTAAGTCCTTGAATGATATGACTTCCTTCGAATTTCTAAGAGTTGTGCACTCCATGATAGCTTTTATCTTCTCTGGATCTACTGCTATACCATTCTTGTAAACAATAACTCCCAAGTAGTGTACTTATGTTTCAAAGAAATTGGACTTGCTAAGCTTAGCATACAACTAATTCCCTCTTAGCAATCTCAACATTGCTGCTAAATGTTCGACATGCTCTTCCTCATTCTTAGAATATATCAATATGTCATCAATGAATATAATAACCAACTTTTCTAGATAAGAACACAACACACTATTCATCAAACACCTAAAAGTAGCTGGAGCATTAGTCAAACCGAATGGAACTACAAAAAAATCATAATGGCCATACTTGGTCCTAAAGGTAGTCTTGTAGATATCCTCTTCTTTGATGTGTACCTGATGGTATCCTAATCACAAATCTATCTTTGAGAACATTGCTGCTTCCTTCAACTGATAAAAAAAGTCGTCAATCCTCAACAATGGATACCTGTTCTTGATCGTCACCTTGTTCAACTATCTTTAATCAATGCATAATCTAAGAGTACCAACCTTCTTCTTCACGAACAATATTTTTGCACCCAAAGGTGATACACTTGATCTAATGTATCCCTTGTCAAGAATTTCCTTCAGCTGCAACTTTAACTCTACTAATTCTGGATTACTCATACCATAAGTTTCCTTTGATGTTGGCGTTGCCCCTGGTACTAACTCAATATAAAGGTCTAATTCCATATGCGGAGGAAAATATGGAATATCTATTGGAAACACATCCTAAAATTGTTGTAATACAGGGTACCTCTTGAATATTTCTGCATTCTCCACATCCTTACCCTTGTCACTAGAAATATGAACTGCAAACATCACACACATTTTTCTGCAACTCCACTTAGCCTGCATAGTTTTGACTATCCTCACTAATTTAGGATCCTTGTTCCCCTGTAAGCTTCTCTTCTCTCCATTATCATCTAGGCACTCAGTATCTTTGTCATAGCAACCTACTTTGGTCTTGTAAAGATACAACCAATCCATACCCAAAATCATACTATATGATCCCAATGGCAGCACATTCAAATGTGTTCTTGTAGGTATACCATTCAAATCAAATGCACAAGCTCTTACCCAATGATGAAATCTCTTCTTCATACCTATAGCCAACTGCACCAACCAAGACTGGGTTAGGATTAACATAACTATAATTAGATCTAGAATCAATCAAAATAGAAATGACTTGATCACAGAGCTTACCCTCCATCTCAATGATAGATTCCTGGAGATCCTCCTACTTGTTTTCCACAACTGCATAAATCTGAGGAATACTATGACCAACATCCCTAATTGTCTGCACCTCCTAAACACTATAGATCTGAGGCTTACCTCCCTAGTATAATGGAAAATACTTCTTACGATGATCTTTGCCGCATAGCCAACACTGTAACAATGCTCTAGTATCACCTCTAATCTGTTTCTCTCTAGGATGCGACAAATGTCCCTTCTCAATTGTATTTAACTTCTTGTAAGGAGCAACATTTTCTTTCTCACCTTCATCTTGAGGTCTTCCCCACTTCGATTGCCACTTTCCTTTTACTTTCTCATTTTCCTTCAGGTCTCATTAGGATCAACTTTTCATTTTGACCACTCATAAAAATGCTTCAATTTACATATGGCTTCCTCTAATGATCTAGGCTCATCAAACTCAATACAGTCTCTACATGTTGTTGGAAATTCCCTAATGAATCTTTGAATCATGGCCTTCTCCTCCTTGAGATATGGCACATACCTCAACAGCTCCAAGAATCTTCTAGTATACTCATCATCTTTCATAGAAACCATATGTAGCTCATAAAACCCCTTAGCTCTATCATCATAGTACCTCTCTAATAAGTACTTATTCTTGAAGAGCCTCCAGAACTCATCCCAAATCAATTCTTCTTCCCGAATACCTTTGAAATTATTTACATCCTCCAACCAGATATCGTCCTTCCCTTTAAGATTTAAGGTGTCTATCTTAGGTTTCCTGTTCTCTGAATAGTTATGTAATATGAATAATTTCTTCATTCCAAGTAACCATGAATTTGCATCTTTTGGCTTCTTCACCTCTCCATCAAATATAGGAGGGTTGTCTTTCTTAAACTCCTCAGGAAAATACTCACCCCTCCTATAAGGATGATGATGGTGATGAATGTAATAATGTCTTCTGGATGAGGAACTAGAATGATGCCCATACATACTGGTCCTCCTATCAGGTATATCCAAGGATATGACACCTATAACTGTGTCTACTCTATCCAACTTTCATCCGAACCAAGACCTGCTACCATAGGCTCCATTTGTTCTCTCTTCCCACTCTTGACTGACCCTCATTTATCCCTATCTATGTAACTCTAACAAGCTCTAAAGGATTATTGCATTAACCTCTACCTGCTTCTCCTGAGCCATTGCAAGTATTTCTCGAGCCTCAATCAACATGTCATTGTCTGCTTTGTAACTTTTGATCTCTGCCCTCAATCTCCTCAATGTATTTGTTATTCCAGGAGAATAATATTCTATTTTCTGCCCAACTAATCTATAGGGAGAGTCGTGGGAACTATAGTCTACCATTTTGCTTGTCATCTTGAATTCTCTTCTTCCTACAAGTGTACCATGTTAGATAAACCAAATAGATACAAAAAAAAATCCATACCTAAGTAATGTTCAAGGGAGGCTTGTCTCCTCTACAAGATCAATCCACATTAGCATGCACATGTATGATCATAAACATATCCATGTAATAACATAACATCACAATAACATCATGCATGATCATACCAACTATATACCATGATCCCATGCATGACAACCATAACCTTGACAACATCAGACTTACCCAAAGAGAGTGAAACCACCCTCTGATACCACCTTTTGGTATTAGATATCACCCAAAGAGAGAGAAACCACCCTATGATACCACCTTATCGTATTAGATATCGCCCAAATAGAGAAGAACCCGCTTTGATACCACCTTGTAATGTCGCCTCCTCTCACATCTACCTATTTTCACAGGCTTACCCGAGGTAAACATGAGATGACGGGTTACTATGATATGACTCAACATCCTAGATGATCTTAAGAAAATGGAGTTGACACAACAAGACTTTACTGACTTCCCTAGGGTGCCACAAGACCTCCAGGAGTAACCCAACCCCTCTAGTTGTCCAACCCCTGAGACAAATCATCTTTTCCCTTACCTATAGCCATAGTCGCTCCCTTGCCAAGGCCTCCATGTGATTATGGGTTCCCAGTTGCTCCCATAGGACTACATTAGTGTGATTGTATCCTTTTTATGTGAGTGTTGTGTCAGCGACTTCGAGAATTAAGACGACTTTCAAGGGTTGGGGCTAAGCCTCTACCCATAAATCCATGAAACTTCTAGAACTCATAAAAGACATAAATACAATGCTTACAAACCAAAACTGGAACCATGACTTAACCTAACCATCCCCAACCGAGACAGAAATTTTGTCAAACAATTGGTAGATATGCCACCAACAAGTCATGAATGCAATTTTGAACATAACGGTCTGAAAGCTTAACTGAAGTTTGACAAGAAGGGTCTCTACCTTCTCACATTATTTATTCAGTTACAAGTAAAAACATGAATAGAGCCATGACAGAGAACTTTCATAAAACCATGCTTATAAAAAACATACAACCAAATAAATCACCATAAGATAACAACCATTAAAGCTGCATAATAACCAATAAATTTCCTTAACAAAATAAAGAGATACATTTCCTTACCAAAAGAAAGCGAAACTTAGCTTTTATTAAACATAAGCAATTACCAACCGAGTTCGGGACTTCTAGGTTCCACCAGGCCATAGGTTGGCTTAACCAAATATTAAATATTAATTATGTATGGTTGGGAGGAAAACAACAAGAGGTATGGGTTGCTTCAAACCAAAAGATCAGTTCAATTCTTTTTTATGCTCTTTCAAACTTGAAAGGTTCCTTTGAGTTTTAGGTTTATGCAAGAAACTTCACCATCTTATTTCATTCAGAATATTTCCATGTTGTAAAGATTAAGTTGCAGCGATCCATGTATTTTCATTGGATGGATACTTGTCAAAAATTTCACTTGGTTCAAAGGTACAAAAGGGATATAAGAAACAAGTTTATTGTTATGCCTTTTAGGCCTATTGGTTATGTAACTGTTGTATTAAAATGTCATTATGTTTTACATGAAAGTTATGTTCAAAAAATTTCATACTTTCAAGATGTACAATCGGGCTTGAGTCATGTAAAACAAGTAGTGAAATTTGTCATCCATTTGCATTATATTTTGTTATGTCATCTTGGTAAGAAGGATGTTTCTTTTGATGGCGACATGGACAAAACCATGAGTTTCTATGAACAACTGAAAATGGTGCAACAAACAGTGTAAGATCAACTTGAAAGGGGCAAAGACAAGTACAGGTATAAAATGGGGTCCTCAAGGCAAGTGAATGTTGATTTCCTTAGAGAGGAGCTCAAGGAAACAAATTCATCAAAAGATAATTGGATCGAGCTTGGAAAGGTGAGGGATTTGTACCCTCATCTACTTGTCAGATAATATTATCTTTTAGGGTCCAAAAGGCTTATAGTGGGGAGGAATGGTCATGTGCTCAATATTTAGCTCAAAAATCAAAGCTCTCGTATTGTCTTGAACACTATATGAATGCGTCCATCTCGTCAAGACAATAGCAATGCAATTTGTTTCATCAAAAATGGAGTCCGAATGAAGGAGAAAAGGCCTGTTGTCGTTTTCCTAAACAGCTAAAAAAATTGCAGAATGGGACAGAATGATGACATCGAAGTCCAGCCAGCAAGGGGAATCTTCTTCAGTTTTCTCCCAATGGGGTTGTGTCAAGTTTCACCTCCGAATTCGCCAGTGTGGTTGTGTGAAAGGGAAATTTCCTAGTTGGCTCCAAAGTGGAATTCAAATTTATTTTTATTTAAATATTATTATATATTATATGTATAGTTATTTATATATATAATATTATATATTATATATATATATATATAGATATACATTATTAAATTCGCATACATAAACCTTACAAATTTCCAACGTATATACAAATGCACATTTTTATGTGAAGAACTATACAAAGGTATTGAAATAATATGGAAAAATATAAATGTGATGGGGGGAAAGCAGGTTTGATCTCGTGACCTCCCCCTCCTAATCCCAGTGTGTTACCATTAAACCACAAAGGAGGCAGCAACACAGTAATTAATGCAACAGTGTTGACCGACGACGGAGAGGAGGGAGCCAGCCCCGCGAGTCCAACCCCCTCTCCATATGACCACCTAATGGAAACCAAGTAATAGCGCCAACACTAAGCACGATTAGCACCATAAGAAAGCTTAGCAATTAATTAAACCATTTATTAAGTTGGCGGCGGATTTGGCAGGGCGCCAAATTAGGTGGAAACTGCTAGTTTTGGCAGGCTTAAGTGGAGTATCTCCAAATTTAGTGGAGGTTTCGTAGGAAAAATTGAATGAAGCATAACTTGCTCAATGTTCGACCAAATTGAGGTCATAAAGAATTGTTTTTGGCTAATTTGGACCTTCTAAACACATTGGGGTAGGTATCAGGAGCCATAGAGCATTGTAAATAACATTTTTTCCACATTGAGCTAATACATAGGCCCAAGCCATAGAAGCTGGACTAAGGAGATGTAGCCCAGTAGGGGTGAACTCCTTCATCAAAACACTGTGTTAATGTGTCTCTTTGATGGTTTGCTGCATTGTACATGTTTGTTATTCATTATTCATTTTTGAAGCTATTTTTCTCATGAATGTCTTGTTTAACTTAAGGAAATTTACCTATTTGTAAGCACCAACAAACAAGGAAACCTCAACACAAAAAGCAAGAAGCAAGAAGCAAGCACATGTTTATAAATCTCTAATTGTTATTAGCACAACAAAAATAATAATAGGAGTTCACATCTGTAGAACTCCTATGGTTCTCTTCTCTTGAGGACCTCCTTTATCCCCTTCACTCTCCAACCACAATTGGGTTTTCTTCTTTAGTAACATCTCATGTGCTCAACTTTCAATGCTATTATTCTTCTACCAAATTGAAAGTTGAGCGCATCATCAATTTTCGGTGCTCTCCCTAAAACTCGAAGTGACTGTTGGAGGGTGGTCTTCCGCTTATAACTCTTGCCTCTCTATCATGGTCTTTATCCTAATGAACTCTATGGTGGTAAATTTGTTTTCATGCATTAATTTTCTATACAACTTCATGTCCACCTTGGAAACCTCATTGTCATGTTGGCCCACCAACCACAACTTCTTCTGCTGCAAATTTGATAGGTTGAGGTCAGAACCTTGTTGAGATACAGGACCTTGTTGTTATCCACTTGAGTCGTGTCACCTAACTTCTAAGTTTTTCGAACCAAATCGAGTGGTCGGACCTGACTAAACGTCAGGGTTGCCTCTGTCTATTCGATTGGGACTTACACCGACTAGAATGACTAACCAATGGCCCACAATGCGAGGTTGGGGTCGACCTCTATTCCTCCATTACAGTGTCTTATGCACCTCTAACTTGTCCAAATCTCGACTAAATAATTGGTCCCACCAAGGTCGGCATCCCGTTTCCTTTTGAGAGAGTTAGTCGAGTTCCAAGTCCCGACTCTTTTCTCCTTTTTATTCTCTCAATTCCATGATCACTTCTTTAATGGTTCTCTATTTATGAAAACGCATGCAATGTCAAAATGACTTACTTGTATGCTCTTGTCAATGTAGGGGATGATCGAACTTTTACCCAAACCCTTTACGTCCCCTTTCTCGCTACAATGATGTATTTTATGATATGGTAGAGGGTCAATCACTCAACTAGGCAAGTGTAAATGCACTTCCCCCAAACAAGAAGACTTAAGTGCACTAAATAAAATTATGATACAAGATAAATCCAAACAAGTTTTCTTTCTGATCTCTCATGAAGTATATCTCCATAGGCATTGAAGGGATACCCTTCCTTGAGGCGATGTCCTCTGAATGCCCTTAAGGAAATACTGTCTATTTCGATGATTGAGAGAGAGTTATGTTCTATCTTTTTCAGAGATCAAACATGTAATTAGATAGGGGATAATACACAGTAATAGAATTCTATTTATTTGAGTGTAATTACATATGAATCATATTTATGTAGGAACAATACAAAGGCTCACCGTTTGAGCTTCTTGGACATGTGTTCCAGTCTCTCATCTACCAAAACCTCTTTTTAAGCTATCCAACTATACATTTCCCGCATATACAATTCCTAATGATGGGAAAATATCTCTCCAAGACAAGAAATTGGACACCTGTCTAAAACTACCACACCTAAGCTAAACATTTGTCAAAATTTATAGAAACATCTCAAAATTTCTTAACAAGATTATAGTCTAGATTTCTCTAGAATCACAACAGCTTGTCTTATTACAATCTTTAAATAAAATGAGAAAATAAAGCTCTATTTTGAATTTACATATCCCCGGGCCCTAAAAAAATGATACAGTTGCTGTTGATGCTCCTGCATTTGCATTTATTATTATGAATATAGATTTAGTTTTTATTGATATTATCATAAAACTTGGATATTATTGTGTAAAAATAAAATTACTTGTCGAATATTTATTATATTTATTTAAAAATTTATTGAATTGAGAGGCTCATTCTACAACCCAATATGATGTGTAACCATGTTCAACCATCATCAAAGTAAAATTTTGCTCATGTCGCCCAAATAAAAATAAAAAAATCTAAAAATTAAATAACTATACAAAACATTTAAATAATGTCTACTAATAAAAAAAATTGAAAGCCAAGAAATTGAATCCCTCTCGGCTTATGTTAGATCCATATTTAAGATGGATCTATGCTAGTTCACTTTTTATCCATAAAAAAATTAATATAGATAACAAATATTTTTATTATTCAAGATATGCATTTTACATAGATTCAAATGTTATAAATTTAAATTTATCATGTTAACTTAGAATTAAATAAAATTATATTTAATAAAAATATAAGTTTTGAATATTTGAAAATTTTAAATGAAAGTAATATATAATTCAAAAATACACTTTAAATTATGAAAAGTCGCAATTTAATTTTAAAGAGTTAATATTTAATTAATTAAATTAGACTTTTCAATATTTAAAGTATATATATATATATATTATATATATATATATATATAATATATATATATAACTTAAAATTATTAATTAAATAATTAAAATTCAATATTATAAAAAATAATTTACATTATTTTAATAAAAAACCGAATCACTCCAAATTACTAGCGTCTAACTCTTTTTTTTCAGAAGAAAAAAAGCATAATATGTATTATATTATATTGAGAAAATATATATAACAGATGTTGAGTATGACATTCTCAAATGAGTGTAGCATGAGAACCATATTTGGCATATAGATGCATATGTGTCCAGGTATATAACAAAAAAATACACATGTTTTTTAAAAAATCAGATGTGTTTTGTATGGATATATAGGCCCGGAAGAGCATGATGCATATAAGGAGACATCATGGGGATCCATATATCGAGTGCCATAGGGACATGATGCTGTCGATGATGAAAATTGGAGGCACAAATTGATTTCTGAAGATGATGTCATTCCTCCATTTCCATACCATCCATAGATATATCAATATCAAATAACGCCTGTTTCCTTTCTGTCTGCTCCACCAAATGATAGCTGCATGGATGGAATCAAAAACTGTTAATGTAAAACCAAAATTGTGAGCCAAAGCATACCAGATCCGAGAAGAGGATGTGCATTTGATGAATATGTGGAGATTGGTCTCTTCGTCATTGCCGCAGAGAGGGCATCTGCTAGGTCCGTGCCATGATCGCTTCCTGAGATTTTCCCATGATAGGTTTTTGTTATAAAAAACGAGCCATGTAAAGTATATAAATTTGGGCGGACATGAGGCCTTCCAGAAAATGGATGGAAAAGATGGGGGAAAGTATCGGAATCTGCCAATGCATAGATGAGAATATATGTCCCGAACGGTGACAGGCCTTCTAAAACCGCAGACTGTCCATTTGAGCTGGTCCGATGTACCAAATCGGTGGATGCCTCCTGTATTTAAAGATTCTGTGATGGATTTCCATTGATCCGCCATAGGTTGCTGTAAGTGAAGGTCATTACCATCCAGCCATACCGGTGTAGATCCGTTCCATTGCTTAATCATTTTATTCCATGTGAAAAATCCTTGGCGGTGGAGCTGATAGACGAGAGCGTCTAGAATAATCAGGTCTTTGTGTCCACAAGTCAGGGGGTCGATTCCAATAAAGATGTTGACACCTGTGTGGATGCGCCAGCGCATATGGGATATGAAGTATGCTTCTATTTTTTTCATACTACGCCATATGGGAGATCCAGAGTTGATGCCAATTAATCCCTTCCTGTACCAATATATAATGTCTTTGCCTTTCATGTAACGATGGCGAATGATGTTGCTCCATGGTGATGTTCCAAAAATACCCCTCCATAGGGTGCGGCAGATTAGTGCTTGCCCAAAATGTCTTAATTCCTTGATACCCCATCCACCCTGTTGCTTTAGAATGGATATATCCTTCATTCTCGCAAGATGAAACTTTTGGTGAGTGGATTTCCCGCCCCAGATATAACATGCCGTGATTTGGTTGAGCCTGCGGATGATGCATGTTGGAATGAAATATAAGTGTGCCCAGTAGACCGATAGCTGCGTCAAAACCGCCACTGTAAGTGTGACTCTGCTGGCCAAAGACAAGGTGCGAAATTCCCAGGATGAGATTTTATTGTAATATCTCTGTACCAACCATTCCCAATCAGAAGACATATATCTGGGCTTGAGATGAAAGCCAAGATATGAGATACCGTTCCGGATGGGAAGTGACTGCACCTCAAACATATCAGCGATGGTGTTGATCAGATCATTGTTTGTTCCATTGTAATAGAGAGTAGATTTTTTCTTATTAATAATAAGTCCGGTGGCCTTCTGGAAATTGATCATGATGTCGAATAAACATTGCCAGGATGGAAGCTGTAACATAGCACATATGAGTATGTCATCAACGAATAAGTTATGTGATAATGATATGTGCCTACTGATGCGAATAGGAGAGCATCTGTGATCATTCACCGCGTTGTTGATATGGAGACTAAGAGAGTTCATAACTAGGATGAAGATGATGGGAGCAAGCGGGCATCCCTGACGGAGGCCCCGTCCAGCAGTAAAAAAGGAAGTAGGGATGCCATTGATGTTTATGGCATAATTGACATTTTCAATACATGCCATGATCCACATAATCATATCTGTTCGGATGCCAATATGAGCCAAAAGACATCGAATAAATCCCCAGTCTATGCAATCATAGGCCTTTTGTAAATCAATCTTTAGTATAGCCCCATCTAAATCATTAGAGAAAATAGAATGAATGCATTCCTGTGTAGACGCAGCAGCGTCCATGATGTTCCTACCTTTGAGGAATGCATGTTGATCGCTGGTCAGATGGATAGCCAGAATACCTTTTATACGTTCAGCAATTATCTTCGAAATGATCTTGAAGGATATGTTACATAGGGATATCGGCCGGAAATCAGAGAATGATTCCGCGTCTGGCTTCTTGGGGATGAGGGCTATCAGCGTAGATGAAATATGTGAATGAATATGACCAGTAGTCCTGGAGTCCTCAATCATATGCAGGAGGTCGTGTTTGAGGAGCTCAAAAAAACACAGAAAAAATTCAATGGACCACCCATCGGGCCCAGGACATTTGTCCTTGCTGAATGCTTTAAGGACCTTATGTAGCTCATCCTCCGTGACTAGTTGGAAAATAGTATCATTGCAGGAATCATCAAACATAATAGGATATACCTCAATACCCCATAGTATGTCTTGGATGTCGGCGCCTGTTCCCCTGCTGTATTGTGCTTTGAAGTGTTTTATGGCCGCTTTAGAAATATCCTGCTGAGTGTAAAAATCCGCCATGCCCATCGCTGATCCTCCAGATAGCGTTGGTCTGTCTTCGGTGGTTTGCATATCGCTGAAAAAATTTTGTGTTTCGATCACCTAAGCGCAACCATGAAATCCGGCTCTTAAGTCGCCAAGAGGACTCCTCCAAGTTTAAAAGATGGATTTTCCTGCGAGAAAGATCCGATAACAGAATTCTCGTATGGATTGACATGGAATTAGGATCATGGCCAGTGTGGATACGTTCAATCTCCTGCTGGATAAGTATGAGTTCATTCCTATTCTTCCGTTTTTCAGCAGTCTGCCATGATTTGACCTTTGAACGTAAGAGAGTCATGCGGGAGTGGAACGTTGAGGAGGGGTCATCATTGACCGAGTCCTGCCATGCCGAGGTTACCATATTGATGAAAGCCGGATTCTCCATAAATGAATGGTCGAATTTGAAGGGGAAATGCTGATCAAATGACTTCTGTCGCCATTGAAAGAAAATAGGACGGTGGTCTGAAATAGTGTCGAATCCAATGGATAGAGAAGGATGGCCGAAAGAATTGATAATATTAGCCTGCATAATGACTCGATCCAGGCGCTTTGCTATGTATGAGTCGCCCGTGCGCCCATTTTCCCAGGTGTGGGATGATGTGGAAGGAGAGATATCGATGAGATTCCATTGTAAGAGACGGGCCTTTATGAAATCAGATATGGGATCCATTTGCCTGCCGACTCCCCAAACCTCATCAGGACCGAGGGTGAAGTTCATATCACCGACCAGCATCAAATGTGGGATCACACACAGATCCGATGAGAAAAAACGATCCCAGAAAGGTAATCTGTGAGAATAAGGCGCATATACATTGAGGATGTTGACATTAGATTGATGTCCCCGGAAGGATGCATTGAGAAGAATACCTGCAAAGCATTTATAAGCAGAGGCTTTAATCCATATGGGATTCCATAAAGCAACAAGACCACCGGAGAGGCCGCAAGCGCCAATTGCCGAAATATGCCAAGATGGGAACATCCTTCTGAAGTAGGAGAGAGAAGATTGACAATCATGCATAGATTCTTGTATGAGAATGATTTTAGGACGGACAGAGTAGAAGAGATGCTTCAAGGCAAGATATTTGGGCCCCGCCCCCAGCCCTCGTATATTCATAGAGACAATATCCGTCATGGCGCAGATGGACCAGCCGCATCTGCTCTAAGAGGCTGAGATTGTGTGTGAGACATATCAATGATCGGGATATCAACCAGAGACAGTGACCGGATACTGGAGTCTGAGAATTTTGGACGCCCACGGAAGTGTCTGGATCCACCACGTGTCGTCTTCCGAACTGTAATGTTCCGTCCCGAAGCTGGGCTGATAGAGGGGGTGGTCTGATGGAAAGGCTTATGGATCGTAAGAGGCTCCAGTTCAGTGGATTTATGGTGAAGGAGCAGATCAATGTCACTGTCGAAGAGGTTAATAGGCGAAGATGAGGGATTGTTGACAGGGGTGGATGTGATGGGCTCCTTCCCTTTTTTCGAGCAGGTTGGAGAAGAATGGGGGGGAGGAGAAGATGATATAAAGATGGGGAAAGAGCCATTGTCTATGTCCCCAAACTGGATGGGAGATGGGGATCGAATGGGAGGATCGTCGGATGGCTCAGGGATGGGTGCGGGGGGCATAGAGGGAGGGCGAGAGGGGGATGGAAGGCGAGGGGATGCCGAAAGAGGAGGGACGGGATCAAAGGGAGGAGGAGCATGTGGGAGGCCCGAGTGAGGGGGGTGACTCCGTGACATCTGAGCTGCAGATTGGAAACGACGACGCCGAGCATCTTTGCGGGGGCAATGATCGATGAGATGACCCGTCTTATGGCATGCAGCGCATCTAAATGGGACGCCCCAGAAATCCAACCTCTGTGATATACGCTGACCACACCATGTGATGTCAACCTGTTCAGGATAACCACCCCGGTAAGTACGTTCGATGAGAATCCAAGCAATTCTCTTGTCGCGCTCACCAATGCACCACGGATCCACATAGACAAAGCGCCCAATAGAGTTCCCGATAATTTCAAGAACCTCTTTGGACCACATCTCCAAGGGGAGATTTGGAATCTTAACCCAAATGAGATTATGTGAGGGAGTGTTTTTGAGGGGGTCGAAACCAATGAACCAACGGTGGAGAGCAAGAAAGCTTCGATCTTGCACCCAAGGGACACGGAGAATGGCATCCACGTCGTCAGCATCAATGAAGTGGAAACAGAACCACTCTTTCATAAGATGAGAGATAATGGGCGAATATCCAATAATCGGTTTCCAGCGCTCTGCGATCCATTTTCGCATGACGGGTTCCTCCATGCATGGGAAGTACCAGCGTCCTATGAGCGCAAATTTTTGAAGGTTCGCAATGCGCTCAGTGAGGTGAGGGGAGTCGATATGGATGTCCGGCGGAGGAGCAGATGATTTAGCCGGAGCGCGAGATTTATTGTATGAAGAGGGCCGAGCAGGAGGAGAGGGTGGCAAATGTGAGTCAGATGCCGTCGGCCGAGAAGACTGATGAAAGAAGGATGGATGGATACACGGTCCATGGTGGAGCGGACAGGAGAGCCTGGCTGGATTCGAGCGTGGGCCTCCTCAGCCTGTATGGCAGCCCGAATCATTGCCTCCGTGGCAGATGATTCGGACGTCGAGTCCATAATGGAGATGAGGAGTCACAACAGATAATAGTCAATGCTGACAAGAGAGGCCTGTCAGGGGATGTAAGGCGACGGCATGTAAATCCAGAGAAGAAGAGTCCAGAAAGTAGAGCTGGTAAAAAGTCAGCAGAATAAACCTCGGGATGGAGGAATGATATCATAAACCGGGCTAAAAGAGTACCAAAAATGACAGGTCATATATGAAAGGTAGCTGAAAACGTAAATGGACGACGCCGTCGGAAACCTTCAGGAGTATAAAAGAACTATATATGGACAGCGTGATTCCCAAGTGACAGGAAATGAAATCCCAGAAAATCCCAAAGCTAGCAGAGAAATAAAAGGAAGAGGGAATCCGTATGACGCAGCATGTCAGAGGAGAGACCGGAGCCGGAAAAAAACAGCCGGAGAAAAGGGACGTGAAAAACTGCAGAGGAAAACCAGGGCCGAGGAACTTCTATGAAGACGCAGAGTCTTGACAAAAGTCGCAGCAACAACAGAAGCAGGAAAATGTACACCACCACGAGCATATGCGTATACGCATATCAGTGCAGGGTTTGTAAAACCGAAATGTGTTTTCCAGAAATGAAAAGATATCCCTTCCCATCTTCAGTCATAAGACATAATAAAGCCAGCATACATAGCATATACAGAGCATAGGAAAATGATAAAGAAGGTCGAATGGATTCTCATATTTTGTATAAAAACGTGTAACCATATAGGAAAAAACACCATATGTGGGAAAAATACAGATAAAACATATGATATACGGATATATATATGAGATAGGTAGTAAACTTTCGCTATTCAATATATACTGTATATATCACAGAGAAAACCTGACATTTAGTGCGAAACCAGAGAGTGACGATAAATGTAACATACCTGGAGTAGTCGCATCTAAGGGAAGAGCCACAGACTTGGAAACAGAGAGGATAGTGAAAAATAGCTTCGTGAATGGGTGGGAGAAAAATACAGAGTGATTACCAGCACCCTGCGCCGGCAGCGCAGGGCCGAGGGACCGTAACAACTTCTGGGGAAGAGCTAGACAGAGAGTATCAGAGAGGTGCTATGCACCTTCCGCAGCGGCACAAGGCCGAGGGGAAAAACGAAACAAAATCAGATAGACGGGTTTATGTAGCCTGGAGAGTGTGCTAAGAAAGCGACAGCTGTGTGTATTGCATGAAGTGGTATAAGCCACGGGAAGCTCATGCATCACGTTCCATATGCGAGGTGTTCCATGAGAGGAGTCCAGCAAGTAGGTCCATGATAGGAGGGTGGAGCGGCATGGATCCAAGCAGAGGTCCACGGGGCATAAAGAAAGTGGTTAATGGAGGACCCAAAGCGGTTGGACTTACCCAGTCTTGTGAGACGCCATTGGTCTTCCCTGGAGCACTACCCCGAGGTTTGCCGCTCACTGGTTCGCCGCTCACTGGAGCACTATGGCTAACTGTTGCATATTTAGTGATGCCTTCAATCTCACGAATTGTGACATTCCCTATACTTAACTACGTGTGCTGGGCGCATTGCCTTGGAGTAACCAAGGGCGCTGACCCTCGCGCAAGTATTTGTTTCCATAGCTATGCCAACTGGGGTTCTGAGACCATATCTTTGCAATAGAAACTCAACAGTGTGCCAGAACGAACAACGTCTAACTCTTTATTGGTCAACACAAACTGAATGAACATTACAATGGAAACAAAAATGTTTAACTTTAAAATTCCAGCGAAATTAAAATCAATGACCATTTTTTTTGGTAGGTTTAAGCTCGATTAAACACATTGTAAAAAAAAGAAAGCCTACCGCAGGAATTTCAGGCTATGAACTGTTAGAGCATAAAAACTTGCAAACATTAAGCCAAACGCAACAAAATTGGCTCCATGAGGGTGAAACGCCATTGATTCTCAAACTCTAACCGAAAAGGAGTCGTCTCCGTACACAAAGCTAAACAATCGCTGAACTTTACAAAGCAATTTTCTATAATAAGATTGTTTGAAAGTTTTTTCGGCGGATTTTTCGGGTCAAAATCCGGCAGCAATTTATTGGACCCAAGTTTGATAGCTAGTTTCTGCACAATCAAAGGGTCCCAGGGGTTTTTCAGGGTGCTGAATCCAAATATGCAGTTAAAAAACCATTTTAACTGCTAAAAATCAAGATTTAACCTCATTTCTGCCGCCGGATTCCGTCACCGGAATCTCCAAAAAATGGCATTATAGACAACTCCCTTTACAAATCCTTTAAATGCCGCCATCATTGGAACAACACTCTCAATGTTTCGTGGGCAACATTCACTCTTAATTATTAAAGTATTGAAAAAATAAGGGGTAATTTTTTTAAGTATATTTATTTCAATCTTATTTTTATTTTTTTTAAGAGATATTGTTGGACACCTAATCCTAAAGGGTTAGCGTGGAAGCCGAATGGACAAAGCAGTCCAAGGGACCTTGGGATGTGAATCCCAACGGTCACCATATTGTACTATAAATGTACATCTTTTGTGAATAAAAATTGCATCGCATGCTTTATCTTTCTCATATGTTTTGGCTGCCCATGTTTGTTTAACATGGTATCAGAGCGGGCGTATTCCTGCCCTGCAAAATTAATGTGAGCCATTTGTCGTATGGCCTTTTTGTGCAGTTTGTTTCTGCCAGATTCCTCTGCCTGACACTGCAAGCGCTGTCCAAGCTGTTCTGACATGTTTATCTGCCATACCGGCGCTCTCTTCTGCGTTACCTGCGACCTCTGTATTTTACAGTCCTCGCCTTTAAAATTAGACCTGCGCTCTCTGTGCATAAGCTTTTCATGGTAATTTTAGTGCTGTCCTGTCTGTCATTTTTTCGCTAGTTTTGTCTGCCATATGCATTTTATTTCTGAACACTGGCCTAAACGCTGCTCTCTGCATGAACTCATTATTTCACCTGCGCCTCCATTTACTTTCTGTAGTTGGACTGAATGCGTTTGAATGCTGTATCAGTCATCCTTTTGAAGGTGAACAGTCACTATGCGTATTGAACGCTGTGGGTTTTGAACGCTATTTCAAAAACGCTGTGGGCCTGAGTTTTGTTTTAAAAACGCTGTCTTTCCGCTCCACTCATATGTTTCCGCTCCCAGTTTGACATGGTATTATTTAAAACGTTGTTTCATTGTTTTTCCGAATCAACCTGCGAGTTAAGTCAAGGTTAAAGTTTCGCAGATCTGCCATGTCTATAAGCAAGCGATGGCGACCAGATTGAAACAAACTCCTTCAAATGTGCTTGAGAAGTTTTAATAATCTGCAGTCTGTTAGAATTATGGATCTTCTCTGTCAATTCTCCAAGATAGTAAGGCACCAGCAAGTATTTCAAATCTGTAGTACTAATGTCTTCTTTACATTCATTTGGTGAAAATAACCCTAGTTGGTCTATCATTGCATCACATTGCCGCAATATATCACATGCCTTTTTCAATTTATCCTGATCCACAGTCGAATCCGCTGCGGTCGAGTGAATTTGGCGCGCCTGCTCGAAAAGAGCTGGCAGCGGCATGTCCTCCGTGTTCATTTGTGCCATTAATCTGTTCTGAAACCTCAAGAAACTTACAACCCTGAAACAATATATAGCAGGCCAGTGACAGAAATTATGAGGTGATTTTAAGACGGTGATTTCTTCCCACCAGACCAGGCCAGACAAGTAAGGAGCTCTCATTGCGACTCTCGTGGCTTCATTCTCACGTCAAGAAATGAGGGTCCAGGATGAATTCTACGATGAATAGCCATGAAGTGCACAAAAATGGAAGAGATTTGGCAGGGATTACTTTGAATGTGATTTGAAGGAAGAAAGCTTACATTGATTGGTGGTCTAAGGTGAACGATATGACAGTAGCTGAAGCATTTAAGATTTTCTGTAGCAAAGGTTGGGAAGCGGAACATCGTCATCCTTGGGTTTGAACCCGTGCCTATCGTTGCCATGGTCATTTTGGCTTCCATTCCTTGTTCGATCCCACTGCTTTCTGAGATCCAGTAAGTTGCTGAGGCCTTATGTTATAGTGATTAGCCATAACAGAAGATCTGCTCATAGAATATCCTGTTGGGGCTGAACTGGATACCTGAGGCTGCATTTCAGACGGGGTGATTGGGACAGTAAATGGTGCCATTCTGGTCTTCATATCTGCCTGTCGACAAAGATAAGAAAGAATAAGATTCGAGTCAAAACTTCGATAAATTTTTTCCGGGAGTTTATCCATTTATGAAAACCGTGGACACATTCTCTTCGTTTGAACCAAAAAAAAAAAAAAATAAAGGAAATCTGAATATGACGAATGCACGATTATTTCTGATTTTATCCTCATTTCTTCAAGTACTCTGAGTTGCATTGATTATTTCTAAGTGTATCCTCGCCTATCCACTTAAGCTGAGTCATCTTTGGCTGGGTGAGAGGATTTATTTATAAGAAGGTTGAAGTGCGAATTGATTGAAATCAGCGTTTGCAACAACATCAAGAATGTGTCGTCCAGAAGCGTTTTCAAATCGATGACGAGATTCGATCAAGAAATTTTGATATAAGTTTGGCCAGATGCTGTATAGTGGACCTAGATATTGTTAAAACATTGCAGCAAACTGAGGATGTTGTCTTAAGGTTTCAGAAACAGTCCTGTGAATTTTGATGGAAATTGACTTTGGAACTTTAAAAGCAATCGTTTAGTACAAAACTTCGCGGATTTTTATTCTTTTTGCATTCCTGAACTTATAGAAGCGATATAGAGGCAAGTTCTATAAAGTTTGAAGGAAATCAGCTAAGTAACTTAATTTAAAAGTATTTGAAAGTCTAGCCAGACGTGACATTTCTACAGAATTTAAAGGACAGAATCTCTGAAAGTCTGGTATTGGACAACGTATTTCTCAAACTGATATTCTTGATTTTTGAAATCTTCAATCGCTGGGGTTTGTCTAGCCTTGCTGAGTCTTCATTTCTTTGTTGAGACAATGGATAGAATTGATGTTACATTAGAGTTGTTAAATATCCTAATTCATTCCACTGTTAATGGAATGGTAAAAATTAGGTCCGATACACTTTCCGATATTAAAATTTGTTTGCAAAATGCACAAGATAAGATTGAATTTTTGCAGCTTGAATCTCAACTACAGCAAGAAGAATTACAGCAGTGGAGTCATTATTCTGGACCTGTTTCTGTTCAGAAGATTGAAAGAGACTCCCATAAACAGCAAGACAATAATGTTACAGTTCATTCAAATAAAGCAGCAGTTTTACATGCAGATGCAGAAGTTCAGTCTGCACTTCCCAAGCCCATCATCAGACCTTGGGAACAGCTTGTCCACAACAAGCACATAACCGGTCTTGGATATGAAAAGGACTTGTCCTTTCATATTCCAGACTACACCAAGCCCATTCAGTTTCAGAGTGTTGGTTTCATTTATGACAGTTCACCTGCTCCTCATGACAGTTCAGCTACAGCTGTTCCAGACTCTGCTCCTCTTCCACAACAGCAACAGCAACAACAGATCGTGAAATGGCAACACTGTGATCGAGTTGGCCATCTGAAAGATCACTGTTTTGATCTTCATCCATGTAAGCATTGTCATAAAACTAGTCATTCTTCAGACAGATGCTTCAGAAACAAACACCCTGCAAGAACAAAGATTCATCTAGGATGGATCGCTTCTTGGCAATGGGCATCAACAGCCAAGAAGATATTCCAAACACATGTCAGAACTTGTGCCAGAATATTGAACAGTCTTGCAGTTGAGTTTTCTCCATCTTCTCACCTTGTATCTGACAGGGGGGGAAATGATGGTTGTCTACAAGCTTCAAAGCCACATCAAGCGAGCCTGAGCCACAACCTGCCACATCAGTTTCAGAGTTGTAGCCAGAGACAAAGATGCCTGAACATGCCTTCAGTCGGCGATGTGGGACACTTCCTCTAGCAGAAGACTTCAGCTTCTTGCCAGTTTTGGAAGAGTTCCGGAGACAAAATTGAGAACACTTCCTCTAGCATAAGACTTACAGCTTCTTGCCAGTTTTGGAAGAGTTCGAGGAATTGCATAAGCATTCCAGAGTTGTTGGTCATCCTTAAACCATCACAGGTTGAGACTTCCCTTTTACAGATTGAAGTTTTACCTTTTATATGGGGTGAGGCCTCCCTTTTATGGTTGAAGGTTTCCCTCTTTGAAACAATAGGATCACTTCCTCTAGCAGAAGACTTACAGCTTCTTGCGAAGTTTGGAA
>APFE031532680.1:29564-48135 GCA_000404065.3 Pinus taeda
GTTGGTGGCTATCCTTAAACCACCGCCCTTTTTTACCAACATTTCATAGAGCACATTCAACCTAGTGCTGCCATGCATATTTGCACATTTTGTATTACAGCTCTTTTCTTGGACTCATACATAACCCCTCGGATTAAGGGGGGGGATGTTGGACACCTAATCCTAAAGGGTTAGCGTGGAAGCTGAATGGACAAAGCAGTCCAAGGGACCTTAGGATGTGAATCCCAACGGTCACCATATTGTACTATAAATGTACATCTTTTGTGAATAAAAATTGCATCGCATGCTTTATCTTTCTCATATGTTTTGACTGCCCATGTCTGTTTAACAGAAATATTTGTTTAAATTAAATATGAATTATTTTCAAAGATTTTAATTATAAAATTTTAACAATGAAAAATTATTATACTAATATTTAAAAATCATGACATAAATATTACAATTACATCGAAAAATTATTAAAAAAAATTGAAGTGATAATTACATGGCCCAAAAATTATACCTTCAAAATTATGATCCAATAAAATATTTGAAAAATAAATTTTTCAATATATATAACTTAAATTCATAAAAGCTAAAATAATAATTATTAATAGACAAATCAATTACTATAATTTTACTATAGCCGCAGTCATAACTTAAATGTTATGATAAATTCATAAATTAATATCAATAATTTGAATGTTATAATAAATTCATAAATTAATATGAATAATTTAAATATTCTAATATTAAATATATAAAATATTGTAATAACTTTTTAAATATTATAATAACTTAATAAACAGTCAATAAAATCGGCATACGAAATCATGCGCTCAGCTTTCAATGCACCCAAGTCGCCTAGGTACATATTCTGTTTTTGAGATAACATGTGCCTCTTTTTCTATTAGTGTTAGTATTACATGCTAAGCAAAGTATGCAGTGGACATGCTTGCCGAACACGCTAGCGGTGATATAAGTTGATATCACCTTTCTCCCGCATTCTACCGCAGTTGTATATAATGCGATTTTTTGAAAGGTTTTTTGGTGGGTTTTTCTGGTCAAAATTTGGTAGCAATTTATTGGAATCGTAAGTTTGATAGCTAGTTTTTGCACAATCAAAGCGTCCGAGGGGTTTTGCAGAGTGCTGAATCCAAATATGTAGTTAAAAAAACATTTTAACTCCAACAAATCAAGATTTAATCTCAATTTCTTCCGCCGAATTCCCTCACCGAAATCTCCAAAAAATGACATTATAGACAACTCCCATTCCACCTACTACTCTGTAAAAATTGTGAGAATTTCGACAATTCATTGTTACATGTATCATATTGTTAGGGTCAAAACATTCTCGATTTTTCTTTTTCAAATTTATTAAAATATAAAGGGTTTTAATAATTAAAAAGTGCTCGATAAAAAAGCTTGATATATATTATATTAAGAAAAGATATACATGTGGCATAATTCATCACATGTCATTTTGGGAAAAACAAATACAAAGCCCATGATTTTTAAGAGTCTACCGTGATCATGAAAAAAGTCGAAGTCTATATTCATCAAGACAAACCTCACTTAATAATTAATAGCATATTAAGTGAGGTTTGTATTACTAAGTTTTTTTTTGTTTTGTGTGCACCCATTACTATCATATAGTTATCCCTTAGAGAACGCATGCCTTGAGATATGGGTTTGCGAGGTAAGAATATCGATGCAATCCAAAAAAATTGATGGTCAGAATATATGTGAACTCCTCAGCCTAACGATAAATTGCAAAAATCTTAAGAAAAACTAAAATTGTATGAAGGCATCTAAATGCAGGAAATACATAAAAAGATGTATTCTATAATGATTGATTAACAATACTTCTGCATATTAGAAGTGCTCATATACAAGTGTTCATACATTGTTTGGATACTAAATGATTGTTGCGAAGGAAATTGACCTGTGATTTGTAAAAGAAATCCCTGGAGGATCCAAATATTTTTTATGGTGATGGGAGGGTATATGTAAATTCTTGAACATTATAAAAAATTTCAAGTAAAAATTTTAAGAAGACACTTCATTGTAGCACACATACAATAAGAAATATTTTGCAATCATTGATGTAGACAATACTTTTATATAGCAAAGGTATCCAAAATACAATTTGATGTTAAATATTGTTGTGAAACAAATTGACCCACCTGTATCCAAATTAGACCAATAATTCAATAGAGAATCATTTTCACCCTAAGTAATATTTTGAGTTGAGCATAATATTTTTGGTATAAATAAAAAAGTTATAAATTGTTTTTGCAAGGGTTCTTTCGAGACATGATACGAAAGGAAAAGGACATTCTTGTATGTAGTGTTAGCTGATATTTTGTTTATCAAAATTTGTTAACATAGTAAATATTTTATAAAGCACCTAGTTTACTATGAGTGTGTATGGAAAAGACAAAAATACTCCTTCCTTCTCTTTTGCTAAACAACATCATTCATCCAATTGCATTATATATGTTTAGGAATTATTTTCTTAATTGGCATGAACAAATGTTTTGCACTACTAACTCCTTCACTAACAAACCATGATTGTGTTATTTTGGAGGAACATTGTCTGCAATGACCTTATTAAGGAAACTGCCCATTAGTTCATTGTCATAGGGCAAGTAAAAAAGAGATCTAACGGATTTCCTTTGCTATGGAATTAAAATGAGAACCAAAGGATTTTCCACTGGATAAGAGGTCTAAATTTATTTATTTATTTATTTTTCTACAAAAAATGTAGATATGAATTAGCAAGATGGTTTTCTTATGATTTTATGTAAAGGATTATTCTCTATTCTCCATTAAAAAATACTTTTGAAAATTACTACATACTAAACTCCAAGCAATTTTTGTTCCCCAAACCTTATTCATAATTTATGGATCCCTTTCTATGTTCAGCATTAGTATACTTATGATGAATTATAATATAATGCATAGGGTTTGACATGACTCCGTACATAAATGAGGTAAATATGTCTGTATAGATTCCTACTAAGGAGTTTAAGGCCGAGACCTGGCTAGTGAATTGTGAGGCATTTTAATGTTGTGAATAAATTTATATATAGACCATATAGTCGGCTTGCTACAATGATCTGAAATATATGTAAACAATATTGTAAATCCATATTAAACTAGGATTTATCAAGCACCAAGAGGGATTAAATCTCTTAGGGTGTAGAATTTTATCTCATTTAAATCCATATCACGTATTAATTCCTTCAAATTTAAATGATACAAAACACTAGATCTCAATAAATGTGATCCTTCTTGGTGCTTGATAAATCTAGGTATAAGATGTATTTACATTGGTTTATTTTTATTTTTTTAATTTTGTTGCATACCTATCTATGTGACAACTATGTCATACAAGGTTGCACATTACCTCACTACTATCAATGGAATGATTCCATATATCTAACATGGTCTATCATTCCACCAAATAGGGAAGAGGAAAGAGGGCATATAGAAAATTAATCCTCTATTGCGAAGATTTATATCTCATATCTTATTCATTCTAGGCTCCACTAAATTTATCCACCTCAATTAAACTAAAAATACAATCATTTATATAAATATTAGTTAAAAAGAAAATCTCATGATATATTATACCTTTGTTTTTATCTCATCCCCAAAACCTAACATCATCACCCCTGATCTAAAATGACCATATACTAAAAATTGATGTAGAATTTATTAACCATTAATGAGTTGAATGTTAATTGAAAGTACGAAAATCGAGGAAAACTGCTTGAATTGATAACTTTACGACCGCTGATAAACCATAATTAAGATGCAAAACAGAAGTGAAATTAGTGAAAACACAGTGATACCAGGCAACAAGATTCGTTATGGAGTCTGTCCCTGACGGAATACGTCTCTGGGTCCGCTTTCAAGATGGGCAATCGTTTTATTAAGAAGGAGAATAAGGTGTCTATTACACAGTGATTTAGTTAGACTAAACTTGCACATAGGAAATTATTACCTCTGTCACCAGATAGCCCTCTGAACCAGCTTTCCAACACTGCTTATGGTTTCCAATTCCAACTCTGGACGCTCCCGAAACACTGAAACAAAAACAGCCTATGTCCTCCAAAACCTGCATACAAAAACCAAAACCACTCTCATTTCCTCCATGGGAAAAACTGCCTCTTAAAAGATTGTAAATACATTGAAACCTTGTGCTATCCATATTTAGAATGAATGAGCTGACTTGAAGGTACAACTTAGGGTTTATGGTTGAGTTTGTTTAGTGTCACATAGTGACATTCACCCTTTTGGAATTAAATTAATCCAAAAATACACATTAAAACCCAAAAATGACATTGTTATAGCCTGAAATTGTTAGCAGTTAGGTAACTGGGCAGAGGAGGGTGACACCTCATGTGATCACTGACTTAATCCGTGGTTTGTAGAGCGATGTTTCTGTTGACTAACGGTTACGGTGATGGTAGTGGTGGCAATCAACTAGCTACGTTCACATGAGCCCGACACAATTTATCACCTGACTGTCCGTTAACCTCCGCGCGGTGAACTCTGTTCACATACCCACGGTTCTGATGTAGTTAGCCATGTGGTTAGGACCTTTATGAACCCCGATGGTTTATCATGTTTGGTCACATGACTTCTGATCCTACCGCGCTTTGTGGATGCAGTTAGGGCTGTGTTTTATATTTTACAATGTTTTATATTGTTTTGAACATGGCCGAGAGTTAGGTTTTAGCATAGGAAATAGGTTTAGACTTAGGCTTTAGGATTTTTAACAATGATTTGAATGCAATGATTGGTATTTGAAATAGGTAATGGTGTTTAGCATAGGTATAGGACTAGGGTTTTAGGTCTAGTTTTAGTCATTAGGACTTAGATGTAGGATTAGGGTTTAGGTCTAGAATTTTAAAAACCCTTTTACAATATTTCGTCACAATGTGACGTAAAACCACATGCGACAACAAAACCCACGCACATCGTCGATTCCAGTTGCCTTTGTAATGACAACCCGAACGATGAATCTATGCCATGGACGACTTTCATGTCGACACATCAAACCTGCGAAGTTGAACGATAAACACATGTTTTCGACCAAACCTGGGCGAACTGTTGATGAACTCAAGTCAACAATCAGGCGCTAAACCATCTCCATTGAACGCCATGAAAACCTACGAAGATTACTTGAACAACCTGGTCATAACCAACACTCTCGAAACTGAACTGAAGCGATGACGACACTGAACGACACTTGAACACCTGTACAATTTGAATCAACGGACCCTCTTGGATCATTCCTTTCCACTTGAAAGCTTTTGGACCACAAAAGTTTGACTAAAAAAATAGTCGATGAGGGTAGAACTCCCTCTCTTTCCACCTTGACCTGATGATGTACCAATGCATTTGATCAATCACCTGCATGTGTTGATCCTGATGATGCTGACCATAATAAATTTCGATTTGGTGACATGTTTCTTCCATCCACAGTATGAACAACTTGCGATGATGGGCAAACAATTTGTTATCAACAAGGCAATTAAATTCTTTCCACGAAGAATCATGAGTTAGTGATTCAAAAACATCTATGAAAACAATATTTGTAGAACTTTGTTCAATACATCTAATGGGTATTAACAATCTACTTTCTAGAATAACTGAAATATTCAAAGACTCCTTTGATTTTGACTTCATTTCAATTACTTGACTTGATTTACTTTCCTGTTGACTGATTACTAAGTGAACTTGTTGCACAGAACTCATCCAGTTGTGATGTAAAGACTGTTGAAACTTAGTTTGACTTTGAAAGTATCTAAATAATTGTTGATTTACATGAATCACTATTTCTTCGTCTGTTAACTGATATCTCCATTGACTAATACTTTCACTTAATGCATTATTTTTCAAATCATGATAAGGAAACTTTAGATTTGCTTTTGAAAATGCTTTGTCATGAAAACTTATGGACTTCCTCTCCACTTGAAAAGAGGCTTCATTACTTTTTAAAGCATGAAATGATGATGCATTACCAAATAAATGTAACACTGACTTTCCCCAATACTGACCTGCACCCTTGAAACTGAAAATAAACATACCATATGAAACAAGTCTTTGATTAGACTCACATGTACCGTTTCCTACAATACACTGCTAATGATGATAGTTTCTAGAATTCAATTGAATGAATGAATTGAGATTCATTCTGTCTTTAAGAAGATGTTCATAGGACATTACATGTATCTCATGTTGCTTATCCTATTTATGAATAAGATTTCTTGGAAAAGAATTAACCACCTTGACCAATTGATCTATAAACTGAATCTCACATTCCGAACAATCATCCTTATGTTGTTCCTTAATAAACATGAGTACATATTTACTTGAACTTATTAACTGCTTAACTTGATTTGTAACAATTAAATCCAAGTTTGATTTGATTTTATGTGCCCTAACAATAAATTCAACCCCTTCTTTCTTTAGGTGATATTTATGTTCTCTTCTGTAAAACACTGCATCTCTATCATAAAGATAAGGACATCCTAAGACAGCTCCACATATGTCTACTGGGACCACATCTAACTCCACTTCATCAATGTACTTAGATGTTATTGCAAATTTTAACCAACACTACTTTGTGACATGTATCTAAGTTTATTTATTAATCCAACCTAATGGGTATGGTCTTGGATGATTCTGTGTTTCCAATCCCAATTGATTAACTATATGTTCAAATATTAAATTTTCTTGCGGTCCACTGTCAAACATTGTGTCAATCTTTGTATGCTTAGAAGTTATCCTTATGTGGAAGAGTTTTCAACTCTTTTATCCTCATGTGGAGGATTTATGTTTGAAGAAGATACATTAGTTTTCGAACTTGAACCAGTATCAGAAGTTTTACCTGTCGTAACCATGGTGGTTATTCTCCTTCCTCACCTGAATCTGAACCTAGATCTTATTGGACTGTTGCAATGGCCTGCTTTTCATCCTTTGCCTTAAGGAAATTTTTGGGCTTAAGTTCTGGATGAAGTTTCCAACACTTCGATTCATCATGACCGATTCTCTGGCAATGTGAACAAGTAGGTCTTTCCTTATGAACGATCGTTGATTTCTTTCTCTTCGAAATGATCTTCCCCTTACTGTCACTGCAATCTCTGGTTTCCAATTCTTTGGATGACTGCGATGACAACTTGAATGGTCTGCGACTTGATTCAATATGTATGGCCTGAACACACACCTCATCAAAATTATCAGGATTAAACATCAATAAAGTATGTTGCAAATATGAATGTAAACTACCAATGTATTTTAACAAAGTTTCACGTGTATCCAATGAAATACCAAGCGCCAATGCTTTCTTTCTGAACTCCTGAGTAAACTCCTGAACATTCTGCCCTTTACCTTGCCTCAGATGTTGCTAATCAATAACAGCTTCCTACATGTATCCTAGAGGATAGAACTGTTTCCTAAGAGCTTTAAAAAACTTAGACCATGAAGAGATGACTTTTCCTTTACGCTTTACATCTAGCTGAGTTTTGCTTTCCCACTAGATTAAAGTTGTTCCCCCATTCTAAGTGTAGCTAACTGAATTTTAGTTTTATCTCTAGAAACGTTTTGAATGTGACAATACACTTCTAACTGATTTATCCAATTATCTAGCTTTTCAGGATTCATTTCGCCATCATAAACAGGTAACTCAAATTTAACATCAAGTTTCAAAAGAGATGATTTCTTAGGTTTCTTTTCCATTACAGATTCTACACTGGAAGAATAAGAAGAATAAGAGGATGATGGAGATGATGGAGGTGAAGGAGGTTTATCATTTTTCCCTTTACCTTTGTCCTTCTTCAATGACTTTGAAGAAGAAGTTGCATCTCTCACCTTCTTGTCTTCATACAATTCTCCCAACATCTACTGCATAGTTAAGAATTCCTACTGAAATTGTTCCTCACTCATCTTAGTCTCAGTGTTTTCACCTGCATGAGGTCCTGACATGGTCGATTTCTGAATGACTCGTCGCTTTCCAATCTCTGGATCAATCTTCTCAAGTATTCCTTCTCCTTGTTGCAACTTAGACCTGGTTAACATTCACTGCCACATTCTACAAATGAAACCTGCTCTGATACCAAATTATATGATCTAAAATGACCATATACTAAAAACTGATCTAGAATTGATTAGCCATTAATGAGTTGAATGTTAACTCAAAGTACGAAAATCGAGGAAAACTGCTTGAATTGATCACTTTACGACAGCTGATAAACCATAATTAAGATGAAAAATAGAAGTGAAATTAGTGAAAACACAGTGATACTATACAATAAGATTTGTTACGGAGTTCGTCCCTGATGGACGATGTATCTGGGTCCGCTTTCAAGATGGGCGACTGTTTTATTAAGAAGGAGAAGAAGATGTCGATTACATAGTGATTTAGTCAGACTAAACTTGCACATAGGATATTCTGACCATTTTCATCAAATAGCCCTCTGAACCAGCTTTCCAACGCTGCTTATAGTTTCCAATTCGGACTCCGAATGCTCCCGAAACACTGAAATCACAACATCCTTTTTCCTCTAGAACCTGCATACAAAAACCAAAACCACTCTCCTTTCCTCCATGGGAAAAACTACCTCTTAAAGGACTGTAAGTACATTGAGACCTCTTGTTTTCCATCTTTAGAATGAATGAGCTGACTTGAAGGTACAACTTAGGGTTTATGGTTGAGTTTGTTTAGTGTCATTCACACCGCCACATGCATCACCGCCACATAGTGACATTCACCGCCATCACCTCCATCTTCGCCCGTACCACCTCCGCGCATCACCATGATTCAATATGGCAAGCACGATAAAGTTTCCTGTATTGAAGGGATTCAGAAATGAACATCCAAAGCAATTTTGATTCATTGTAAAAGTCGTATGGGAAGTGTAGGGAGTTATAGATGATAATATCAAGAAAGAAACGTTGGTTAGCACTCTATAGGATCGTGCCCTGACCCAGTACATTAAGCACTCAAATGATAATCCAAATGCAGGGATCATTGATACCCAGATTGCACTAAATAAGGAATTTAGCAGTGCGAATTAAAAAGTGAAGTCCATCATCGGATTCAAGGAGATCATGATGCTATTAGGAAAGACTCCTTGGGAGCTACATTAGAGGCTGAAGTGTGTGATTCACGAATCTAATATGAATTTGACGGATGGACAGTATCGCGAATGGTTTGTAGCGGCGCTAACGCCACATTTGAGGAGCGCGTTGTCACAACAGAAGTTAACAACTCAGGTAGAGGCCTTAGAGATCGCGATGAGATTGCATGAGACCCCAATGCATGATTCTAACATGGGAGTTAAACAGATCCACGCGCAGTTGAAAAACTTATGCCTTTGAGATGCACATTCAAAAACAAGACAGGACAGCTCGACCAAAACTGTGCGAAGAGGTGTGGTGCATAAAATGTAAGGTTTAGGGTCATGACAAGGACCACTACTCGGTGTTCACAAATTACATCACGGGAGGACCAATGCTGTTAAGACCAGAAGCGCAAGCAGGACCTAGTGCAACACCTGCTTTGTGGTGTGCGATTTGCCAAATAGGAGGAAAGCATGCTAATCTGAAATGGGGCACTAAAGACTTCTTGTCAATCTTACAAGAAAATCTCCCACTCCGAAGCTTAAATATTTCCAAGATCTTATGATTAACCAATTGCGGAATTAATAATGTTTGAAATAGTTGTATGCTTTTGTTTGTCTTTACCTATTTAGGTGCTTTGAGTTCATTTGCTTATACTGAAATAAAATACATATAACAGTAAATAAAGAAGAAAGTAAGAAAACCATACGACAGCAAGTTTAATATGGAGTTCACCCAAACCTCTTGGCTTACGTCTCCTTGAGCTCTAGTCAACTCGACTAAGCTCTTTGGGATTATGGTTGAATTCTTTTACAAGCTCCACGCTCAACTACATTGCTTTACAAATGAACCTTTGAGTTCAGAATACCATCTTATCCCTCTAGATGTTTGGCTCTCTGGCTCTCGGCTCTCGTCTCACGGCTCTGGCTCTGGCTCTCACTAAGGCTCTATCTCCTGGCTCTGGCTCTGGCTCTGGCTCTGGCTCTCAGCTCTGGCTTTGGCTCTGGCTCTGGTTCTCGACTCTGGCTCTGGCTCTAGCTCTCAGCTCTGGCTTTGGCTCTGGCTCTGGCACTGGCTTTGGCTCCTCCTCTCGACTCCGGCTCTGGCTCTGGCTCTCTGCTCTGGCTCTGGCTCTGGATCTTGGCTCTGGCTCTGGCTCTAGCTCTGGCTCTGGCTCTGGCTCTAGCTCTGGCTCTTGGCTCTGGCTCTAGCTCTAGCTCTTGGCTTTGGCTTTAACTTTGGCTCTGGCTCTTAGCTTGGCTCTGGCTCTAGCTCTGGCTCTTGGCTTTGGCTTTGGCTTTGGCTTTGGCTCTGGCTCTGGCTCTTAGCTTGGCTCTAGCTCTTGGCTCTAGCTCTGGCTCTGGCTCTCACTCTGACTCTCAATTGTGCTCTCAGTGTTATCCCTCGGCCCCTTCAGTGACCTCTGGTCAATTGTGCTCTCTGTGTATTTGTAACACATAAGTTACAGTCCTCCATCATGGAAAACCCGACTGTTTCACCACAAGAATCCGTTTACCATGGAAAGGAACTGACGGGCACGGGCAACGCAGTCATTTTACCTTCCTCTGGCTGAAATAGCCAAATAATGGAAATACATAGGAAACAAATGCAAAACACATCATGGGCATTTAACCGGACTTCAAATATTATGTAATTGCATCTATAAACACATCGGGTCTGCCTTTCTACCGCAAATCACAGTCACAACAAGTTTATGGCCAAAAACCCAAATACAAAGGAATACATAGAAAATCCGAAATTCCGGACTTCAAATAATATAGAATTGCATCTATGATCCTTATCGTGTCCGCCTTTATCCCAATATCACAATCGCATTGTTGCAGGGTGAAACCCCAAAATACATGGAAATACACTATCAGGTGCAAAATCTAGACTTCAAATATTATAGAATCAACCATATAAACTTATCAGGTCCAGCCTTTTATCGCTAGTCATAATTGCATGTTGCATAGTGCATTGGCCCTTTGTATCAGGGATCTCTGATCACTGATCGTTGATCTAATCTAGACCGTTGATCTTGCTCCTCGATTTGATGGTCGAGATCACATATCGCTATTGGAATATCGCTCTTGTAACAGCCCTGGGGTTCTTCCCTTTGACTAAGCTGATCCCAATCACCGACGCCGATTATCGCAATTGCATATCGGTTCCACCCGAGGTCTTGATATCACACTAAGGCCTTTCTTTGATGTGATATGTCAGAGATCGTTGATTGGGTTTCCTTCCACCTCCGTTTAAGTCCGCCCTGTGCACTTATTCCGATGCGATTTACTTAAGGAACGCATGTAAAGCCTTAAGCCCATTTTTATAATAATTTGCCTCCTTTTCAAAGGACAATGGCAAACTTCTTTTTGCGATAACTTCTTCATCTAAAGTCCATTTTAGCCCCTTCAAATTGCATTAGATTTAGATTGAAAAGATCTATGCAATGGGACTATTTCCAAGAGCATTCTTTGACTTTCATTTTCTTCTATGAAGAACATTTTAGACTGAGAAGTCTATTCTAGATCCATTTTGGATCACGCCTTCCCACTAAAAAGAACTTTTTGTCCCCAAAAGACTAATATACTGATCTGAACAATAAATGAGAGTAACGACACCCTCTTCTTTCAGACTCCATACACTTTCCTTGCATAGTGCCTCTGAACCAAAGCCTTTGACCACTTCCTTTTTGGATGTGTTGGTCCTCCTGGGAAGAACTGTCTTCCTCCTTGACTTCATGCAGAACTCCTGCTGAAACGGTCATAGAAGGTAGTTTGAACTTCTCTGCCTTGATCATTGGTCCAAGGTGGCTCAAACCAATGTGAAGTTACATCTGCGTCACAAAATTTTCATTTGCACCTGTTTGACATACTGATAACAACAACAAGATTACAGACGACAACTGGATGGAGTTTAGGCATTCGAAGAAACAGATTTTCACATCTTGTGAACACCACCATGTGTTACATCTGCATAAAAATGATGGACTAGATACCAAGCCCACAGAACATGCCTTTAAAACAATTGACCCTTTAAGTCAATTATGTTAGAAAAAGACTGCCAAAGTTCTTTTTCAAAGATGAAACACTTCATCATTATCTCCATCTTGGAGACTAAATCAACTTTTCCCAAGTCAATATTGCATCAAATGCATGCCAAAGCAATCAACCCTGCAAGTTAATTACACATACGTGTTCACATACAAGGAAATAATCAACATCCTTATGTTGATGCATATCAATCTTATGCATGCATTTCATCCTTCAAATTTCGCTTAAGCACACTATTCTTTCGAAGCTGAAATGAAATATAATGTTGCAGCAACAAAGTGAATCTCCTACTCAAATTTTCCATTCATCTTCTTGGTAAAATCTTGCAACTTGCATTCCATTAACAAGAAATGCAAATAAATGCTTTAAAAGACATGCAATCTTAATTAGATAAGAATTCTAACCATTTCTTGCCAATCCATTTCAAAGGTAGGACCTTTGTCTGCACATCAACATCAACATGTGAATCATCCTAAAACACATCATTCATGGAATCTTCCTTTCCATTCCTGCCATTTTCTCTTTCCACCTTCTTCAAGTTTCGTGGAAGCCTTGTTGGATTCAGAGTCCAACACCTTTCAGCAAGATGTCCTTGCTTATGGCAGTAAGTGCAACACATCTGCATCCTCTTGACAGCATGATTTTCCTTGTCCAATGGACCTTTGGCTTCTTGCTTCTTTTCCTTCAAAAGTTTCTTGCATGTGGCTATCCTCTTTCAACATCTAGAAACATGATGGTTATCCAAACCACAAAAGGAACAAGCAATTATATTCCAATGCTTACATGGAAATTTATCATGCTTAACACAATCAAAAGGAATGTGTTTAGAACCATATTTATACCTTTCTCTTTCACCTTTATTGCCTTCATGAGGAGGTGAATTGAATGAAGAAGTGGCTCCCTTTGGAACACCATAAATCTCTTCAAGGCTACCAGAGTTTCCACAACTCTCTGGTTCAAGTGCATGCTTCTGAACACCTGCATCCTACAAATGATGTTTCAAGCTATTTCATTCTCCACGAATACAATCTCTGCACTCTTGAAGTAGAAGACCTGAAATGAAACTCCTTCTTGGAACTGTTTCAATGGCCTTCATGGCAACTTTGGGACTTTCTCCATAAGAATTTCCATAGCCAAGACCCAAATTCTTACGCCTTTCCTCCACCATTATTGACTCAACAATACCTTGTGCATGTTTACCCAAGCCTTTTCCTTCCTAACCCATCTTAGACATTAGTTTGCAACCTATGCCTCTGGTATGTTTTTCAAAAGAACCAATACAATCATTCTTAGAAGAATTCAAGGACAAATAGGAACTATTTACCTCTTCTTCAAGTTGATACTTGACAAAGGCTTCTTTGGCAACAAAGAGTTTTGTCTCCAACTCATGCATCCTTTTCAGATTCATATGAAGTTGCCTCTCCATTCCCTGCAATTTTTCAGAAAGAAACTGCTTCTCTTCCTTCACGGAATTCAATTGCTCTCTAAGAATTATGCTCTTCCTTCCATCCTCATACATTTCTCTCACCATGTCCATCATGATGAACAAGTCTTGCTTCATGTCTCCATCAAAGAAGCTTATGAAGAAAGAAGAATTTGAGGACTCACTTGTAGAAGTTGTCATTATGCCAATGAACAAAAGAACTTCAAACAAGCTTAACTAAGAGCTTATTCAAGCAAACTTTTGTAAAAAACCTCTTGTGCTTCAAAGATTTCCTTGAGGTCCTTTGGGATAAGAAGAATGCCTCAGCCCTTCTTCCTTTTTTCCTCTCCTGGACTTAGTTAACAATAGCTTTCACTTCTGCAAACTCACATAATAGTTAGTCTACAAACAAGCACACAATCAATTCCTCACTATTTAAACACCTTTCAGACAAGCAATCTGTCAATCAAGCATCCTAATTTGATATCACCTGCTCTGATATAACTTAAGCTTTGATATCACCTTCTTTGAAGGTCGGGTTAATCAACTTGATGCTCTGATACCACCTGATCTGAATGGGGCACTAAAGGCTTCTTGTCAAGCTTACAAGAACCTCTCCACTCCAAAGCTTAAATATTTCCAGGGTCTTATGATTAACCAATTGCGGAATTAATAATGCTTGAAATAGGTGTATGCTTTTGTTTGTCTTTAATTGTTTAGGTGCTTTGAGTTCATTTGCTTACGCTGAAATAAAATACATATAACAGTAAACAAAGCAGCAAGTAAGCAAACCATACGACAACAAGTTTAATATGGAGTTCACCCAAACCTCTTGGGCTACATCTCCTTGAGCTCTAGTTAACTTGACTAAGCTCTTTGGAATTAAGGTTGAATTCTTTTACAAGCTCCATGCTCAACTCCATTGGTTTACAAATGAACCTATGAGTTTAGAATACCATCTTATCCCTATGGCTGTTTGGCTCTCTGGCTCTCGGCTCTCGACTCTGGCTTTGGATTTGGCTCTAGCTCTGGATATGGATCTGTCTCTTGGCTTTGGCTCTGGCTCTGGCTCTCACTCTCGCTCTCAGCTTTGGCTCCGGATCTGGCTCTTGCTCTAGCTTTTGGCTCTGGCTCTGGCTCTAGCTCTGGCTCTGGCTCTGGCTCTCAACTCTTGCTCTGGCTTTGGCTCTGGCTCTGGCTCTAGCTCTGGCTCTTGGCTCTTTCTTTGGCTCTGGCTCTTGGCTCTCACTCTCGCTCTAGCTCTGGGCTCTCGCTCTAGATCTGGATCTAGCTCTAGCTCTCGCTCTTGGCTCTGGCTCTGGCTTTGGCTATCAACTCTGGCTCTGGCTCTCACTTTGACTGTCAATTGTGCTCTCTGTGATATCCCTCGGCCCCTTCAACGACCTCTGGTCAATTGTGCTCTCTGTGCATTTGTAACACATCGGTTACAGTCCTCCATCATGGAAAACCTGACTGTTTCACCACAAGAATCTATTTACCATGGAAAGGAATCAAGGGTATAGGCCATCCAGTCGTTTTGCCTTCCTCTGGCCAAAATAGCCAAATAACGGAAATACACAGGAAACGCACGCAAAACACATCATGGGCATTTAACCGGACTTCAAATATTATGCAATTGCATCTATAAACCCACCGAGTCTGCCTTTCTACCGCAAATCGCAATCACAATAGGCATATGGCCAAACACCCAAATACAAAGGAATACATAGAAAATCCAAAAATCTGGACTTCAAATAATATAGAATCGCATCTATAATCCTTATTAGGTCTGCCTTTGTCACAATATCGCAATCGCATTGTCGCAGCGTCAAAACCCCAAATACATGGAAATACACTATCGGGCACAAAATCTAGACTTCAAATATTATAGAATCGGCCTAATAAACTTATTTGGTCCCGCCTTTTATCGCTAGTCACAATCGCATGTCACATAGTGCATTGGCCCTTTGTATCAGGGATCACTGATCGCCGATTGCAAATCAAATCTGGACCGTTGATCTTGCTCCTCGATCTGACGGTCGAGATCGCATATCGCTATCAGCGTATCACTCTTATAACGGCCTCAGGGTTCTTCCCTTTGACTACGCCGATCATTGCAATCGCATATCAACTCCGCTCGAGGTCCCGATATCGCGCTAAGGCCTTTCTTCGATGTGATATGTCAGAGATCACTGATCGGGGGTCCTTCCGCCTTTGTTTAAGTCCACCCTATGCACTTCGTCCGATGCAATTTCCTTAAGGAACACATGTAAAGCCTTAAGCCCATTTTTATAAGAATTGCCTCCTTTTCAAAGGACAATGGCAAAATTCTTTTGGCAATAACTTCTTCATTCAAAGTCCATTTTAGTCCCTTCAAATTGCATTAGATTCAGATTGAAAAGATCTATGCAATGGAACTATTTCCAAGAGCATTCTTTGACTTTAATTTTCCTCAATGAGGAACATTTTAAATTTAGAAGTCTATTCTAGATCCATTTTGGATCACATGCTACGAACAACTACCATTTGTTACAAAAGTACACGCAAAGTTCGCAACAGTTGTTCTGTAATTTTTGTAGATCAGTGGGACACAACGAGTGCACTTGTAGAAGCTACGAGTTGATGATGGATAGAACTCCTATCTACAAGGTCCATGCCGAAATGCGCCCCTTAGACCAGAGTGCAAGGATGGCGTGAACCGGGTTTCAGGGGCATGGACGAGGCCAAGGCAGAGGAGGACCGAGAAGAGGTCGTGAACAATTGATATGCTACAATTGCAGAGGGCTAGGACATTATGGCTACGATTTTACGAATCCAACACGTCCATCATGTTTGTATTGTACCTTATTTGATCATTAGATGGAAGATTGTCCTACGCTGATAGCTAGGATACACGACAAGGGAGTGATATCACCTCCCTCGACTCGAACCTGCAAATGATGAGGTCTAAGCCATGCAAGGAAGATCCCAATGTGAATATTGTGCTTCGAAGTGGAAATGTGGCAGGAGATGACAAAGAAAAACAACCCGAAGATAGTAGTTGGGTTCGCAAAGCTCTGGTGTAAGAAGCGGAGTTTGATTTGGAGCACACTCGAGAAATCTTTATGGAAGCTAAGAAGAGCTTCGCTGATGCCTCCACTTCAAGAAGAAAAGATAGACCAGAGCTGGAAATGGACCCAACCATGCTTACGAAGTTCGTGGAAACATGTATGAAGTTGTTGCGTGATAGTAAGGCTATAAAGGGATTACAAGAACTCATTAACAAATGCCCTAGGATCGCGTTAGGAGAACCGCCCGTAGTCCAAAAGATTGGAAATCATAATACTAGGACAGGGAGAGAAATGAGGTTAACCACACAGATTGGAGAATATGAGATGGACCAAGTGATTCTGGACTTAGGATCGGACGCAAACGTTCTACCAAAGTAGACATGGGTGTGCATGGGGAGACCTATGCTGCAATGGTCTCCTATTTAGCTGCGAATGGCAAACCAACAAAAGATAATACCCCTAGGGTGATTACAGGGAATCACTGTGGATATTGAGGGAGCGAGCGTGCTAGCAGACTTTGAGGTGATAGAAATTGTTGATGATAGCAATCCCTACCCCGCGCTCTTAGGAATTGACTAGGCCACTGACATGAACAGGGTGATTAATATGAAGAAGTGCAAGATAATTTTTGAGAAGAAGTCTCTCCGCATAGTCATACCCTTGGACCATGTTGAAGAATCGCGCTATACAGAGCCAGTCTGTGACTATGAAAGTGACGATGATTTGGACTGCATCTACAAGATAACTACGCGAGAGCAACACTGGGTAAATCACACCGTCGATGATGAATTTCATGGGTGCGCGAAAGCTCCTACACTTCAGATTCAAATGAGGAGATAGAATGATCACAGAACTAATTACACAAGGTAAGCACGCTTAATTGTAATATGATGACAAGTTCACTACACTGCGTATCGACAGAAGTGAGAGATCTACCTACTTATGATGGATTAGGTGAGGTAGATTCCTTCTTGGACAAATTTGAAAGGGAGGTGTCGGAAAATCGACGTTTCCATGTCTTGAATTAGGTACTGCACGCTACGTGCACAAGGTGGTGGGGTATGCACAAAGGGAGCTTTAATGACTAGCGCGCATGTAGGAGGATGATGAGCACACTGTTTTGGCAGCCTAAAGTGAAATTTATAGATACATATAATGGATGGGGTGGTCTGTACGCGCATCTGGCCCGGTGGGTACATACATATGGAAAAAAACCTCCACGGATGCACATGAACTTCACAATGGGAGATATGGTCAATAAGCATGCGTTGGGGGGGAAAATGTGCAAACAACTCCTCAGGTTGGAACAATAGTGTGGAGAGAAAAATTGTGCAAATGGTTATCCACACGGAAGCATTTAATGAAGTGTGAAAAGCATTGAACAAGGTATGTAGTGCGCAGCGAAGTGATTGGAACCTGCGTATACTCACAGTACTATGGGGTTATAGGACAACATGCAAGAAACTGACGGGATAGAGGCCTTCTAGGTTGGCATATGGAGCAAACTCTGTAATGCCGAGAGAGTATATCATGCCTAGTTCGTACATAGCAGCGCCATGGATATGACGGATCACTGAGCCTTAGAAGAAGGGATTGCGTAGTTGGAAGATCTCGAAGAAGAACGCTTGGGACTTGATGAAGAGATCGAGCAGGGTGATCTTAGGCTCTAGGAACTCACGAATGAAAGAGTTCGATTGAGGTAGAAAAGCGCCATGGTGGACGCAGAAGTCTAGAAGCTTGAGGAAGGAATAAAGAGGGACTTGAGGGACTTCCTTGATAAAACGACCGTGGTGATAACAATAGGCTCTAGTGCCTCCTTCCTTCTCCTATTGTGTCATATTTGTAAATCCTTCAATCCTATCCCAAGTTGTTCTTAAGGGGGGATGTTAGGATATTCTGACACATAGGAAATAGTTAAGTTCAACTTG
>APFE031532680.1:53598-64223 GCA_000404065.3 Pinus taeda
CCTATTACATGGGCTTGTAAGAAGCAGGCTGCCATTTCTCTTTCGTCAGTAGAAGCAGAGTATCGTGGTGCCGTGGAAGCTAGTAAGGAAGCCTTGTGGCTTCGTCAGATCCTATCAGAATTTGGCTTTGAGCAGCAGCATCCGACTACACTTTGGTGTGATAATCAAAGTGCCATTCAGCTTTGCAAAGATCCAGTTCAGCATCAGCGCAGCAAACACATTGAACTTCACATGCACTTCATCAGAAAGCTCATTCATGACCATGTTCTTGAAGTGCAATATTGTTCAACAGATGATCAGGTTGCAGACATCTTCACAAAGGCTCTCACAGAGGCGAAGTTCACTAAACTTCGATATATGCTTGGAGTTCAGGAAGTTGTCACTAGGGGGGGATAGCCTCTAGTGCCTCCTTCCTTCTCCTATTGTGTCATATTTGTAAATCCTTCAATCCTATCCCAAGTTGTTCTTAAGGGGGGATGTTAGGATATTCCGACACATAGGAAATAGTTAAGTTCAACTTGGTCTAGAATAGAGTTAGGTATAGAGTTAGGTAAAGTGTGTTTCTTTACCGTTGTACATTTTGTAACTTACAATCCGACGGTCACGATATGTAGTGATCCGACGGTTCATTCTCTCCTCGGTATTACCGACACTTGATCCGTGGCTTGACACCCGATTGGTCCATGAATTCTATTTAAAGCGCATGGAGGGTCATTTGTAGGTTAACCGTGCATGAGAGAAGCTTATGTAAATTTTCATTCTTTTATTAATAAATTGTCTGTAGTAGCCACGTTGGCGCAGGCCGTGCACTGTTTCCCTCTCTGAGGGTTTTAACCATGTCAAAATACTGGTGTATTGATCTGTGATCTGTTTGTGAGCGATGTCCTTTTGGTGTTCTGTCTGAGGAACCTACCCTGTAAATTCCTACAATAACACAGAATGAGCGTGATTACGTTGACAAATTTGGGGACTACTGCCGTGAGTTTATTAGTTTAATGCATTAGACGAGGCCATATGTTATCAAGGAGACCTCAGATGGTGGCACGATGCAGTTGGTGAAGTTAAATGGCGAACTCTTCCCAATAAAAGTAAATGGTAGTCAGTTGAAGCCATATACAAGTGGCTCGACCACCTGACTAGCCATGGGAAGCATAGTCTTAGCGCTCCAAGCAGTTGAAAGGAGGCACGGGACTATAAACTACTCTACCTTAGAGCTGCACGATGTTAGGACTGCGCAGAGAAGTGAAGTGTCACAGGGTCTGCGACAGCGTGAAGGTAGCTACACTACAATGTTGGTTGGTTGGAAAGTGACCGTTACAGTCACTATTCATGATGTGATGCTTGGTTTGAGACCAAATGGAGCAGGCGACAGGCATTTAAGGAAAACTTTATGGACAAGATTTGGGAAAATTTGCTGCCAAGGGAGAATTAATGGATCGGATTTGGGGGGAACGGTCGAATTCAAATTCAAAAGGCACTATAAATTGCAAAGCGCTGCCCAGCAAACAACACTTGGCCATTTGAGAATTGACTTGTTGTGCGCCCAGATATTTTTGAACCTAGATCTGTTTGCCCTATTGAAGTCGAAAGCATTGTTTGAGCACTTACCTGAGTAGTTGAGAGATTTATGGAACAACAGTATGGTAGCGTCTGAAGAAGCTACGTAGGCCATGACGATAGGAGATTCCCCAGAAAGTATTGGGATAGTCGCAGAAATCCCTAAATCATTGTGCACACTGAGGCCCAAGAAATACAAGCAGCTTATGGTTCGAGTGCGCATGTCCCCTAGAAACCTGCTGAGAACCAAACTTACTATGGAAGAAAAGAGGAAGGTGATTAATTTGGAAACTGATGAGGAGGAGGAAGACCTTGAGGACATCCTAGTAGAAGAGGAGGAGGACGAAGATATGGAGGTGAAAACCCATGGTGCGGACCCTCTGGCCAATCTACCCACATATGTTCCACCGCAGAAAGGGAAAGCCAAGGTGCCCAAGGACCTAGATGAGAGCAAAAGCTCTCTACAGACTCCGCTATTACCCATTGATATCATTTTTGAAGGAGCGCACTTGGGACGGGTGCCAGCTCTAAAGTTTGAAGAATGGGATCTCGTAGACCATGAGAAATTCCCACACTTGGCAACCGTGCAGCTAATTCAACCAAAGAAAAACATAACAGCGGGAGTCATAAAGTTGGAGCCACACAAGTAGTTGTGCGGAGTAGAGAAAGCAGGGTTGTTAAACCTACTCTAAGTAATGCATTACCATCGGGCCCCAGTGACTATCTTTGTCATTAGGCAGTTGCTCTGCCTGGTGCATGATGGGTGTTTGTGGCTAGAGGAGCCCATCCCCATTAGGGACCACCTCATTCATAGAATTACCTGACTCCCTTGTAAAGGGGAGGAGCCAATGGATATTTCGGAGGGTAAGAGTAACAATTTGGCCATTGTAGAGGCCATGAAAAGGAAATTCAAGCTGGAGAAGAAAAAGAGAGGGTACATGATCTCCGGTATTAACAATAATGCAGTCAGAGTCGTGACCCAAATACTAGCTAGAAAGGTTATGTGGAAATGTCGCGCGAATGGGGTGCCCGCGCCAGTGGTAGAACTTGCCATGCAGTGCTCAGAGGGGGTCCAATTTAACTGGTCAGAGTACTTGTGCGTGGAGTTCCTAAAGAATTGTCGCGTGGCACAGGAACAAGGGAAGAATTTCCACTATGCATGGCTTCTGCTATCCATAGTGCTGGTGGCTTGGGAATTGCCTAAGGACAGCCAGTTCCCCACAATTGTGCAGGATCTTCCAGAGGCAGCAAAGTATGCTTCGTTGTGGGTAACCAAAGACGTGCAGAGGATCCGAGGCAGCAAGATATTTTGGGTATTCATGGAGATGAACATCAAAATGGGGATTAACTGCGAGCCACAGTTATCGCCCACTGTTTACAATAGTCTGCAGCACTTCGCAGAATTCAAGGCGGACTTCCATCATGTATATATCGGGGCATGCAAGGACCCCATGAAGAAATGGAATGAGCTCCCTTACTTGGCCATGTATGATGTCATATTCTCCATGCTTGAGTCATGGCCGCCAGAGTGGCGCGTTCCAACTAGCTCTAGGTTGAAAGTAGAGACTACCCAAAGGAAGAAGGAGGAGGCCAAACTACGAATGGCGCAGTTGGCAAAAAAGAGAAGGAACGAAGCAGCAACAACAAAGGCTTAGGCGACGTAGGATGCTGTGAAGGCAACAGAAGAACATCAACAAGTAGCAGAGAAGGAGCGTGAGGGCCATAAGTGACCTTCACCTGAGGAAGATCCTGAAATGGAGAAAGGTGGTGCGGACCCATAGACAACGTCTACACATTTGAAGCGCCAATGCCTGAGAGAGCAGGTGGGACCGCAGAAGAAGTCAAAGGCCTCCAAGACTTTGTTCGACCTCATCACCCTCACTGAGGGGGGTATCCATGACATAGGGAAGACGGTACGGGACATAATTACGGAGGCCCTCTAGCAGTTTGCGAAGGAAAATCAGATGGTGTTGGGGACCCTCCGGGCACAGATACAGGAGTTGTAGGTGTGCACTCCTCAGGCTGGTACTCTGTCGACCAACCTCACAGTAGGAACGGTCATGGCTAAAGAAATGTTGCATGCTCACATGACCAACATTATAGTGCTGCTAGAGGGGGCACTGGTTACAGAAAATGAGGCCGACAGGCCTATGGTCAGTGTGCTGAAGGGAGTGGAGATCAACATGGTTGTGCTCCCTTGGGAGACACTCTATGTTCTGCAGGACAGAGTGACTGCAAAGCTGTGGGCTGGGGAGGGCCGCATGCTCCAAGTGATGAGTGAACAATGAATTAACATGGAAGAACTAAGCCTACAATGCGATGAGGTCGTGACACAAAATAGACAACTTGTGCAGGTAGTCGAGGAGGCCTACCAAATGGTCCCTAAGTTGGCCATCCCAGCAAAGGCACTAACCGAGGTGCACATCCAAAGACTTGCAGTAGTGGTGCACAACGCAAAAGAAGAGATGGCTAAGGTTCAGCTAGAGCTGAACCTTTAGATAGCTGAGCTACAATTGAAGGCACAACCTTCAACTCCACCAGAGGAGAGGGAACAATGTGTGCGCGCCATCACAACGGGACTAGAAGAGATCATCAGTGCAGTGACAGACTGCACCAAACTATTAGAAGAGTCATTTGAGGTCCTCACCACTTTGCAGGAGGACCCGAACATACAACGCTTAGAAATAGAGGTGTCTGAGCTGCAACAAAAGTATGATGATATAAAAGGGACCACGTAGATGGTGACCCTTACACAGAGGTTGCACGAATGCAACAGGAAAAAGCACTCAAGAAGCAGGTAGATGTTGCGTGACATAAGGAAGTTGTCTTGAAGGCATGCATACAACTTTGGATTGATGAGGCATTCGTCATTACAACCTCGATTGAAGGTAGGATCACGTTGATGCAAGGAACGCAGGAGCAGATGTAGGGAAGCAGTTTAGGTACCGCAGTCTTTGAACAACGCGTCTAGGAGGTACAACAGGAAGCTGCTCAGTGTGTTGCTGATCTTGCAGTAGTTTGGGCAGAGTTGGGAGATCTCCGCGCGAAGATCTCCACACCGACAGAGTGACTCGAGGGCAAGTCATGATGTTTGTGTTGGGGGCCCATTGAGTGCGGGATCCCCCAAGGGAAGTTTTGGGGCTTAAAGCCCAGAATTTGACCAAATCCGATGTAAGGACTCCGCATTTTGTGGGCGCGGAGAGTGAAGTTTGTAAATGAGTCATAGGGTTGTTCATCCTCATTTTTGTAATGTAATGCCAGCTTTAGATATCTACCCATGATTCGCAGACCATGGGATTGTATAAATAGAGCGAGAGGTAAGATCACGTTGATGCAAGGAACGCAGGAGCAGATGTAGGGAAGCAGTTTAGGTACCGCAGTCTTTGAACAACGCGTCTAGGAGGTACAACAGGAAGCTGCTCAGTGTGTTGCTGATCTTGCAGTAGTCTGGGCAGAGTTGGGAGATCTCCGCGCAAAGATCTCCACACCGACAGAGTGACTCGAGGGCAAGTCATGATGTTTGTGTTGTGGGCCCATTGAGTGCGGGATCCCCCAAGGGAAGTTTTGGGGCTTAAAGCCCAGAATTTGACCAAATCCGATGTAAGGACTCCGCATTTTGTGGGCGCGGAGAGTGAAGTTTGTAAATGAGTCATAGGGTTGTTCATCCTCATTTTTGTAATGTAATGCCAGCTTTAGATATCTACCCATGATTCGCAGACCATGGGATTGTATAAATAGAGCGAGGCTCTAAGTTGTAAATCACCGAATGAATGATGATAGAATAGAAGCATATCAGAAGATCTAAGTGTAGAGTCGAGTCCTTGGGTCGTAGAGTAGGAGAAGGCTCTGTAGCTGAGTGCACAGAGACCTAGTAGTTCACAGCTGAGTATCCGGACCCTTGAAGTTGAGTGTGCAGGGTGAGTCAAGTTTGTAACCATTGAAGCATTAATAAAGAGAGGTTTTCATATAAATTATGTGTATTTATTTATTGTTTTATGCATTAAGTATATTGGGTATGAACTACAAGTTTACTGTTTATATGGTGCACAAACATATGAGTGTGTTGCTTAAGTGAATGTAAGATAAAGTTCCTGATTATGCGAAGATAACTAACATTTGTAAGAAGATAAGTAAGACACACGGTGTAACTTGGGGAAATAACGCAAATCGCTGCCACATCAATGCGAAATCACCTCAGCCCCTGGTTAGGGTTGCACAAAGGCAACTGTGATAGATCGCGAAGGTATCATAGGTTAGGATAGTGCATGAAGTGACCTGCATGAAGCTATTCACAGTTGGACTAAATCGACCCCTCAGACATCTCCAGGGTGTGGAAACTTGGTTCCAACATCCCTCCATATTGCTTTGGGTGAGACCTCAGTCCGTGCTCCGTGGGTTTTTGCTAAAAGGACCAGTATTGTAGGGAATTGTTTGGCTAATTAACTCCGAACTTGGGTAATCCCCCCCCCCCCAACAAGGCAACAACAACATTACTGATAATTCTCTTCTAGGTGCAAAAGGCATGAACCACATTAAGCAAAGAAGGTAAAGGAACAAGTAAGACATAAATGATGAGAAATGTTTGCACGTGAAAAACACACGCACACGTGACATGTGTTTGTGTGTATCTAAGTCTGTGTGTGAGGGAGAAAGAGAGAAAAAACTGGAATAAATCTTCAAAAAAATATAAATAAAAAATACCCCAATTTAGTTGATCATAGAAAACTATGAGAATCCACCCTAAATTAACAATGGAATAGTTTAACTATATAACCAAGCGGAATGGAAGATGTGAACAGGCCACACACTTATCGTACCAACTAGTTCAAGGGAAAAGTTCCCTTCTATCTGGAAAGCCTTTGTAAATAACTACATGTTCCTCTTTACAAGGTAAGCATAAATGTATACATCTAACCTACAATCACAATAGAAAGTCAACCAATGAGAAGATCAATTGCAATGGCCCCAATAAATCTCAGTGATGATCCTCATACCACATGGCACAAAGATAGATTGGAAAACATTCTACTTACATTTTATCAGCTTCCCAGTTCTTTGACATGATTATAGAATTTAAGATGTTTAGCTTGTAACCTTAATAAGTGATAGTCTATAGCTCACACAAAAGATCTTAGAAGTCCTACAAAATCACATGTCAATAGATGATAAAAGCACATAACTGCACACCATAAAAATGTTAATTTTGTAAATCATGTAGCTAAAAGTGAATGCTCTCCATAGTTAAGGTGGAATAAACACCAGAAAGATTAACCATTGTTGATTTTCTTATTTGAACTTTGTGATGGATTTTTGAGCAATTACAGATTCTTAACTATATTGTTGAATGACAACAATAGATATTACAAATGTGCGCAACAAAATGCCATGTTACACTTCCCATGAACTAAAACAAGTTCAATTATTAAAAGTGTACGTTTTTCTCCATACTAAAAGTAGTGAGACTACACATATGAGTTTATGTATATTGTTCTTTGTGGGTACTGTCAATTCCCTTTTATTATTCTAACATATAAGTGAAGGTCAAGAAAAACGATTCATAGGGTGGCTACCACTAGCACTAAAATCTATCTTAATTAATCTAGCGATTGAAATTAACTCTCCAATTATATAACCACCCACCCTTAGTGCTTCTCCTTCTGGTGGTTTCTCCTCTAATAATTCATTTTAGCTCTCTTCTTGGGCTCTCATATACACGATCAAGGGGGGTAATGTTGGATACCTAATCCGTTAGGGTTATGTTGCATTATGTAATCAGTTACTAAAGTCCAATAAACCTTAGAAATTAAATCCAGTTATTTCAACATTGTATTTATATGTACAATATTCTTAATATGAATTGAATTCATTTTCCAATAGTGATTCCAATAGTGGTATAAATGAATTCAATTTGTATTAAGAATATTGTACATATAAATACAATCTTGAAATAAGTAGATTTTGTTTCCAAAGTTTATTGGACTTTAGTAACTCATTACATAATGCACCATAACCCTAATGAATTAGGTGTCCAACATATTTTGTTTTATATAACTATTTTCTCTAGTATAGTAATTCTAAAAGTTTATAAAAAAAAAATTATTCCTATTATGACATTATTGTCTCTATATATATATATATAAATATATATATATCAATTTTTAATAATGCTAAGAGTAGGGAATGAGTCCAATGTCCTTCAAAACATACTTGTGGTTTTACAATAGCTTTTGTGTCTTTCAAAACATACTTGTGCTTTTACAATAACTTTCTCACCAATGCTCCTTTTTTCCCTTTGTGTTCTTGTTTTTGGAAAAAAAAAAAATTAATAATTTATGTCATATATACTTGTCTTCTCTAAATCAATTGGATTCTTTATATTCACATTTTTTCATTGATAAACTTCATATAAACAAAATGGCTTAACAACATTTCAACTATTCGACATGTCACACATAAATCTTATAACTTAAATTTAAATAAAATTTATAATTATTTAATATAAAATAAATCCATAAACAAATAAAATTCCAATGCCAAACAATTTTGATGATTAATTCAAATGGCAAATTGATATCGATAAATAATTTAGAATTCCCAAATAGTTTTAATATTCTTTTTATATATATGCAATAGCTTTATTTATTTGTTTTATTAAAAAAAAAATATTACACAATATTTTATCTTTTAATTTATTAAAAAATAAATCTAATTTCGGCTTAGTTAGAAAAACCAAAAACATGAAACAAATGAATCGTTGTGAATTAGTAATATAGTACAGCAAAATCAGCATGTGTCATTTTATAAGCCATAAACACCTGTGTACGTATACGTAATTGGTTAATTAAATTTAATGACACTGTTTTTGGCAGCATAGGTGATATGATAAGAAGAAAAATTAAAGGAGATATTGAAAAATGAGTTTTCTATAATGTAATTTTTTGGAGATTCTGTTGATGGAATCCAGTGGAAGAAATTGAGGTTAAATCTTGATTTGTTGCAGTTAAAATGGTTTTTTAACTGTATATTTGGATTCAGCACCATGAAAAACCCTGGAACGCTTTGATTGTGCAGAAACTAGCTATCAAACTTGCAATTCCAATATATTGCTGCCGAATTTTGACTAGAAAAACCCACCAAGAAAAAGCTTAAGCTTTAAAAAGTCTCATTATAGACGACTACACTAAGAAATAGGTTCACGGGAAGTGAATCATCAAAATACATCATGCACATTATTTTTTTGTCATTTTAAAATAATCATAATTAAAATGTAATCTAAAGCTAGATTAAAATGTAAACTAAACATTTCGAATAAAAGAATTACAAGACATACTTTTTCGATGTTAACTTTTTTATTATTTTCAATCTTGGGCGGAAGTTGGACCACTCAAATGGCCTTGCAAGATTATTACTCTTAAACGATCTAGCGACATGATTAAATTAAGGTTTGTGGGTCTACTCTTAAACGATCTAGCGACATGATTAAATTAAGGTTTGTGGGTCTACACAACTTGCTGGATCATCCACACACAAGTAAGAACACATCGCAGGAAAGAGGGTTTCCACACTGGGGCAATTCCAACCTGATTAAGGGTGCCATTTTGCGGTACGGGCCACACTGGAACCGGTGAGTAGTTATCAATTCAGAGAGGAACCGCCTTATGGTTTTCAAAATTTGAGCAACCGAGCAACCGTAAAAGAAAGAATAGCAATAGCTACTTGAAATAAAATGTGTTATACCTGTGTAAACATGGGGGCTGACCAGAGAAAACGTTGAGTCAATTTGCAGTCGTTCCGTATAAACTTGGAACCTGTGGCGAGGCAAAAATAGAATCTGTAAGGATTCATCTATGGAAAAACACCGATCATGCAATCGAATAAGGGTTCTTGAGGCTCTTACCAAGGAAAACCGGATACAATCTTGAACCAAACCCTGGGGCTCCTTCGAAGGCGGTTGCAGAGCGTGGATGGAGGTAAGAAAATGACAGTTATGGCGAGGAGATTGGGGGTATTTTGAGCCATCCAATTGAGAGCCAGATCGATCAAGAGTGTTCGTGAATCCCAAGTGTCTGTATACGTATTTGAGTAGAATCAACGCGGAGTGTGTCAAGTGGGTTTGATGTTAAAGGAGTTGTGTACGAAACCGCGGAATTGTTTGGACTGTCAAAAGTGGTTGGATTTGGGTAAAAAATTCTCAAAAAATCTTATAGATGTAGTGTTTGAATCATGTTTTTGATAGTGGAAATGGATTCAGCACCATCAAAAACGTCTAGGGCACCTCAAATTAAAATTTTTGATAACTTTTAATTGGATTTACAAAAATCCCTGCAGAAATTTTTTCAAAATACAACCGAATTTCCATAACTTTCTGGCCAAAAAAGCATAATTTTTAGGCTATGTCAAATTATCAGCGAAAGGTGTCAAGGTGAGAGGAGAAGAGTGGACATAAAAATGTGTTCCAATGTAAAATGGAGAAGAAAAATATAGACAAAAATGAGAAGTGAATTGATTCAAAAGTTTATAGGCCTAAACATAACATAATTATATAAATTGAATAATAGTAAATATTTACAATACAAACCTAAAAAAACATAATTATATAAATTGAATAATTAGTAAATATTTACAATACCAATTTATAGACAACTCCATTTATAATGCAGTAGTCTATAATGCGACTTTTTGAAAGCCTTTCCGGCGGATTTTTCTGGTCAAAATCCGGCAGCAATTCATTGGAATCCCAAGTTTGATAACTAGTTTCTGCACAATCAATGGCTCCCAGGGGTTTTCCAGGCGCTGAATCCAAATATGCAGTTAAAAAACCATTTTAACTGCTTAAAAATCAAGATTTAACCTCATTTCTTCTGCCGGATTCCGTCACCGGAATCTCCAAAAAGTCGCATTATAGACAACTCCATTTATAATGCAGTAGTCTATAATGCGACTTTTTGAAAGCCTTTCCAGCGGATTTTTCTGGTCAAAATCCGGCAGCAATTCATTGGAATCCCAAGTTTGATAGCTAGTTTCTGCACAATCAATGGCTCCCAGGGGTTTTCCAGGGCGCTGAATCC
>APFE031532680.1:86183-124541 GCA_000404065.3 Pinus taeda
AGGTGAGCGGTGAAGGCTCACTTGGCCGGATTGGCTAGGGTTTTGGCCAAGGATAATGAAATTTCATTATGATCGGTTTTTCCCCGGATTTGGGGTTTTCCCAAATAAACATGTGCGTTTATGTGTTTATGGTTGTTGTTGGTTATTTTTATATTAATTTCTCTCAGTAATTCTCCATAATTAATTTGTGTTCTTGGGTAAATTTCTTAACACTAATAAATCAAAACAATTAAATAATGTTCAAATTAAAATCCTTCAAATTAAACATTTATGATTGCAATTTAATACTTGTATAACAATTTCCACCTAGTTTATGGAAAATGGCTTTAACCCAAGAAATCAATTTTAACTTTGTGTTATAATATTTTTCAATTTTTAAGATGTAATTTATTTTATATTTTATTGATAGTGTAAAGGTCACATGCGAGATCCAAAAAATCTATGCATATTTATACTGATGCATTCCAAAATCATTCTAATTGGTATTCAATTTTTAATTAATAACTATAATATAAATTCAATGTACATACACAAATGCAATCATGAAGTTTTCTAACTATAATATAAATTCAATGTACATACACAAATGTAATTATGAAGTTTTCACAAATTTTTAAGATAGTTTGCTTAAACAATGACTATAATTTAACGTTACATTCAAACCTTATATTCCTTGAATAAAAAATAAACAAAAATTCTAAAATCATATTATAACTAAATAAATTTGTGAAATATGTGTGTGTGGGGGCTCTTTTATGATTACCTGGTGTGTGGGAGTAGTCGTATGGTTGTCTCAATGATTAAGCCATGGGAATAGTCATATGGTTGTCTCAATGATGACTCATTAAATCAGTTATTATAAAATACAATGTTAAAAAATAAAAAATGAAAACAAAATTAAGTTATATTGATAGTTGTCATAATATTTAAATATTTATTTGTGATGTTCTCGTTGTAAAAATAATAATTTGGGTTTATAGCTTGCACATGGTTTTGGATCTATTGTTTGGGACCCATGGTTTTGGTTACACATGGTATTGTTCCTCTAGTATTTCCTTGTCTAGACTATTTAAATATAGTATATCTCTCACAAAATAAATAGAGAGTGAAAAATAATAATTCAGGTTTATAGCTTGCACAGGGTTTTGGTTACACATGGTATTGTGGCCTTCGACTCGCAAAAAAAAAAGAGAGAGTGGAAGGCATAGGGCATTGGAGTGGAGGTGACTTTAATGTATATTGTATTATTAATAAAAATCATTGTTGATCATTTCCCATGGTTTTTCACGTAAATTCTTTGTGTTGTCTTAATAAATTATTATTGATTTAAGATTTATTGTAATTTATTTATTGATTGGTGTTCAAAAAAAGATATTGAGAACATTTTTAAACATGGTTACAATGTCTAATCAAACAAATTAGAGATTTTCACAATTTTTTTAAATATATTTACTTTTGACTTTTTAGGTGATTAAACAGTTTGTCTTTATCTATTTAAAGTTGATATAAAATTGTATTTTGTTGTGTTTTTTTTCCGGGTAATTCTTAATAGAGACATTGAATTGTATTTTGTTTTGTTTTTTTCCAGGTAATTCTTAATAGAGACATTGGTAATGCCTCATAGACACATTGGTAATGTTTAATAGAGACATTGAATTGCTTTATTTATAACTTATTTCAGAAAATTTTTAGTTATATTATATATATAATATATATATATATATATATATATATAGATATATATAAAATATATATATATCAACTTTATATTAAACATGAAAAAAATTATGCATTTATTTGGTATTTAACTGAATATTGAAGTACGAGGATGAGAAGGAAAAGATTCAAAAATATTTCCACATAATTTCAAGGAGATGATAGAGTTTGATGAGTCACAAAATTATGTGAAGGCTATTACAAAAATGAAGTACTACTACGAGCAATCTAAGCTAGGAATGATTGGAAAGAAAAAGGAAGCCTCAAATTCAAAGGAAAGCAATGCAATTTAAGATAGCAATGATTAGAAAGAGAAAGGAAGCCTCAAATTCAAAGGAAAGAAGCATGCAATTGCACAGAAACTACTTGGAAAAAAGGAAGGGAATTCAATCACCATTAGCAAGGGTGAGTTTTAGAACAGGTTTACTAATGTAGAGAGAGACTTATTCACTCAGATTGTGAGAGAGGAGGCTAATGGCTATCGAGGGGAACTACATAAATGTTGAACTTATGATAAAAACCATAAGAAGTGGGATTACCCATGAAAGAATGATGGCATGAAGTTATAAACTACATATTGATTTTCTAATATAAATCAATATTATTTTATATAATTAATTAATTTATATGATTACCACACTTAATATATATATATATATATATATATATATATATATATATATATATATATATTCTATTTCTATTTCTATTAAAAAATAAATAAATTATTTATATACATATATAATTTGAAACCTATGAATTATTAGTTTTATTTTAATATCTATTAGAAAGGTTGAGTGATGTTGCTAGGTGTTTATTGGTTCCTCTGACTTTTTTATTAGTTTCTATTTTTTTTTAAAATTTAATTTGTATAAGTATTGGATTTAAATGTGAAACAATTATTGCCTAGATTTACAGTTAGATTTCACATCATGTTATATTTTACTTATTGAATATCTATATTCCCTCCCTTTGATGTACAAACATGTTCATGATGGTGTTGTGTTGGGAGTAATTAAAATGAAGTTGTATAATTATATGTACTTCTCAATTCTTCTCATTGTTAATATATATTCTATGATATCTTTAGTTATACTTTTTGTTACATAAGGATATGAACATGCAAATAATATTTGTCTCCTTGAAATAGAAAGGTTGTCGCTTAAAAAACATAGAGAAAGGATACAAATATCTTGAGTGGAACTAAGACAAGGAACTAAAAAGGTCATATACACATACAGAAAGGATACAAATATCTTGAGTAGAACTAAGACAAAGAACCAAAAAATCATATAATAATTGTTAAAATAGACAATCCAACTAAAAATAACATAAGGATACATATACCCATTAAATCTATACAACTAAATTGATAGAGAGAAAGGACCATATTCTTTGCATTAGAATGAACCAAAACCATAAGCATTACACTATCTATTACAATGGCAAGAGTACTAGTCCTTCTACCTTGAAAAATTTAAACAAAAGATAAGTAATGAATAAACATTAATAAACACAAATGTAATAGCAACAAGGTTATACAAATAGAGTAGCTCCCCTCTTCATATGCCCATAAATCACAAAAAAAAATTCTAATATTTTAGAAGAAATACCACGGAGACTAAAGGATAAGGTACCAAATTTAAATTACAATTCTCAAAACCATAAAAATTCCCACCAATTCCCACCTTAATCAATAAATGAACAACATCCAAGGCTCGCAATAACACCTTATTTATAGCCCTAGCATAATCAATCCACTATTGAAATTGCTTTCCATTCTTGTCGGCCTACAATAATTACTCTTACAAATTTGGCACAAATGTTTACTAAATCTTTTAGCCAAATCCAAGAGAAGGTACCCAATGTGAGAAGGGTTAAGAACCATCCTCAAAACTATCCTCTGAAGCTAATATGAGATAGGGTCCTATACAAACATTAATTACTAAAATGATGCATGTGATCAACCATTAAGGAATGTGATATATGATATTTTACTCATATTTTTATGAATTCATATAAGTTTAAAAAAATGACTACTTTAATTTATTGTTTTAATGTCTTCCTTATAATTGAGAAATCCCCTAAAATAATTAATATCCTCAAATACAAAGTCCAATATAATATATTTTCACTATACATTTTTAAATTATATTAAATTAGAAAATAAATTTAATATAAATAGATATTTATTTGTTTTTAATATAATTTTATGAAACTTTATTACTCTCTTCAATATATTATTATGTGACTATATCTTATTTTATCATTTTTAAAATTTCAAATATAAATTAAATAAAATATAAATTTATGTAATATTAAGTACAAATTTAATATGCTTAAATTTTATATTTTAATATAAATTTACATAAATAAATCTACATGATATATAGATTTACATTAAATAAATCTACATTACAACATAACTATATTAAATGAAAATATGAATAATATTACATCTATTTTCAATATATCGTTTCTCCTATAAAATAATTTTAATATATTAAATGTATATATGAATAATAATACGTCTACCTTCAAAATATCGATTCTCTTCTACAATTCTTCTACCTTCAAGATATCGATTCTCCTATAAAATTCTTTTAGGTCATCTAACGTTGTTCACGTATGCTTCGAGTCGAATCTTATGGCAACCGACGACCAAGGTTTCCATCACGCTCACGATAAGGTAAGGTCTTGTAATTTGATCCATTATTGCTCTTCCCTTCTTCAAGGAATCAAATTCTATTTTTAATGAGGATATTAATTTTTTTAACTGTGTTAAATTTGAGACTTTTTAAAGTAATCTTGATAATTCCAATGCAAGGAATTGAAACAAGGAATTGAAACATACATTGTGTAGACCATTAAGTCGTCTCACGAGAAAACTCTAAACCCTTATGAATGTTACTTTGATTCAAAAATTATCACAAGGCCAAAAATATATGTGCCACTTTGGAACTTGACATTATACCTACCACTCAGTCATCTCATTAAAAAACCCTTATGAACTTTAATTTAATTAAAAAAAAAATTAGTGATGAAATGGGAGACTACGACTTAGCAAGTAAGCTTTCTCCTCGATCTTCCAATTTTTGTGCAAGGATAACTTACAACACTAAATTCAAAATCCATCCGCCAATAACGCAAATAATTTCACTTGCAAGCAAAGCTTTTACTGAAGGATTTCCGCCTTGAGAGAAACTTGAGGAAATGAAACCCTATATACTGCAATGAAGATTAATATTTCAGTAGCGTTTGACATTGCAATGAAGATTTATATTTGGGTAGTGTTTGAAATTCCAATCAATCATTCTTTGTGCCATGTTTAAACAGATTTATTATTTTCTCAATACCTGGTGTCGAGGCGTGCGAATACGGAACTATAAGAGAAGTTTAAGCTCCATCGTGATATGTTTATTACCAAAGAAGCACTCTCAGTGCTAGATTCGAACTAGAACCGCACTTTCAAAGTTGAAATTGAGTTTGAACAAGGAAATAGTGGGATAAAAGCTCTCTGTGAAACTTTGTCAGGTCCGGGCCAAAATTCGGGTTCCTCTCTAGACAGAATACTAAGAAAGAATAACTCAGTTAGCAAAAGAAAGTTGCCCTGAATATATATGGAACACAAAAACGCCCTGTAAATTATTACCATCAAAATTGTTGTCCTAAAATAATAACAATAGAGGCGTGTCAAATTAATATTCATATTCCACCACTGCGCCTGCATTGTCCATCTTTCTGACATTACAGAAGCACGCAACATTCTGAAAATTTGCTTCAATTCGCCTTCACTCATATTTTTCGGTTCGTTCGAATCTACATCGAACTGGATATGGTATAGCTAGAAATCTGCGAAGCACTCCAGGTTTTCCTTCTAATCCTCTTATAGGGAGGGCATTTTTCATTTCAATTTAAAAAACTTACGTGGCACAGCCAACCCTCTCACATTTCATTTCAAGCGAGACTGTAAGTTTGAAATTTTGAGCGGGACTGCGAGTTTGAAATCTTGCACGCGGAGGTTTCCTTGAATGTATGTAGGTGGAAGTCCCGAGTTTGAAATCTTGCGCGCGGAGGTTTCCTTGAATGTGTGTAGGTGGACAGTGCATTTTCATTAACTACATCCACTTGCATTAAGTACATCCAAGTGATTAAGTCGGAGGCGGGCAGGAACACCGGAGCCGGAGGCGGGCAGGAACTCATCGCCGGTCGCGGTGAGGTCTCGGGCAGGAAGGCATCTGAGCGGGATGATGATGTATGCGTTAATGCATGAACATGGTATGTCAAATTCCTGTCAGTAGTGTAAGGACTATAGCATTAACTATGCTATAGTCGCACAAATAGGACTCGCCTAACCCAAACAAGGGCAGTACATGCCGTAGCCATGTGGTATCTGGTTGGGTCTGGTTGCATGTAGTGTGTACCTAACATATATATCATTAATATATCTAAATAACCCAAACATTTAATCAAAAGGAGTTAATGCAGCATTAGTTTCACAAGTGAAAATTTCTAAAAAAAATATAAAATATGAAAATAACATATGGTTCTATATCACTAACATATCTAAATAATCAAAAGGAGTACATATCCCAAACATTTAATTAAAAGGAGTTAATGCCAGCGTTAGTTTCACAATTGAAAATGTCTAAGGAAACATATCGAAGAAATATGAAAATAACATATGGTTCTAGCCTCCCTTTCTTTAGGAAGAGGCCAAATAAGATGGGCAAAAAAATTCGCTACTTCTTAGAACTTTGGTTATTGAAAATCTTAAACAGAGCAATTAGAACTTTGGTTATTGAAAATCCTCTCTTTAGGAAGAGGCCAAATATAAATTATGTTAGTGAGCATTGGTTATTGAAAATTTTAAACAGCGCAATTAATGTTAGTGAGCATCGTATCGATTACTATAGTCCTTGCCAGTCTAGGCCTAATAACTCGTAGCCTAGGCCTATAGTCCTTGCTAGTCTAGGCCTAATAAGTGAGCATCGTATCGATTACTATAGTCCTTGCCAGTCTAGGCCTAATAACTGTTAGCCTAGATACTATAGTCCTTGCCAGTCTAGGCCTAATAACTGTTAGCCTAGGCCTATAGTCCTTGCCAGTCTAGGCCTAATAACTGTTAGCCTAGGCCTAATAACTGTTAGTCAAAAGAATTCGCTACGTCTTAGAACTTTGGTTATTGAAAATCTTAAACAGGGCAATTAGAACTTTGATTATTGAAAATCTTAAAACTTTGGTTATTGAAAATCTTAAACAGGGCAATTATGTTAAATTATGTTAGTGAGCATTGGTTATTGAAAATCTTAAACAAAGCAATTAATGTTAGTGAGCATTGTATCGATTACTATAGTCCCTGCGAGTCTAGGCCTAATAACTGTTAGCCTAGGCCTAATAACTGTTAGTCAAAGACAACATATCAAACATATAACTAAAATGCTTAAACATTTGGTATTAAACACTTGGATTTGCGATTGGGTGTACAGCGCACGTGGCATATAATTAAAATGCTTAAACATTTGCTATTAAACACTTGGATATATAACTAAAATGCTTAAACATTTGCTATTAAACACTTGGATTTGCGATTGGGCGCACAGCGCACGTGGTCGGGGCGGATGGCTTTCCCGCTCGCCACCCGTGTTCGAACCTTCATGTATGATCGAACCTTCATGTATGATCGCGCTGCACGGCAGCCTTTATGTCTCATTTCGAGATTTTGGACTATGCTGGGTTGACTTCAGAGGACGCAACAATTGTAAAATTTCGATTGTATAGATTCTGTATATAATGTATATGTGGCTTCTTTAGTGGGGATTCTTCCCCGAAAAAACATTTGGTATCAAACATTTATCTAAAATGGATATTATGATAATATATAACCACTTAAGAATTAACATCCATGATATACATGATATATGAAGTCAATACTATCAACGATGTTAGTAGGGTATAATTTGATTAACTATGTTATTTTTACGCCTTGGAAGAAAAAAAAACACAATGTAAAAGAAATATGGTATTATGATGAGCACTATCAACATGTAAAAACATGTTTGCAAAAGGAACCAAAAATATTCATGAACAAGAACTACTAACTCACTAATTGTGGTATGTTGTTTTTCAAAAATAGAAAATATGTACCTCATGTCGCTAATCTGAGAAGATTCACAATAGATGAGTTTCATAAAGAACCTTATTCAAGTCATCATAGTTATTAGAAGATAGATAATAGTCATAAAGAAAAATGTATTATATGCAAGGATTGAAGAAGGAAGTTGTTGAGTATATTGCCAAGTGTCTGAAAGTGTCTGTAATGCGAACAAGTAAAGGTAGAATGCAAGCATCTAGCAAGATTATTGTAACCAATCCTAATCCATGAGTGGAAGTGGGCACTAATCCATGAGTGGATGTGGGCAGTCATATTTATGGACTTTATTTTGGTATTAACAAAGACAACTAAATAACATGATTCCATTACGGTGGTGGTGGACAAGCTCATTAAGGGAGCTCACTTCATCGCTATCAAGTCCACTCACAAAGCTATTGATATAGCCCATACATTCATGAAGGAAATACTCAGACTGCATGGTGTATATAAGAAGATTATTGTTGAACAGGTAAATCCCCTCTGCAGACAGAGGCGATCCCACTAGCCCAAAATGGGTCTAGCAACAATCAATCAATGCTACTCTGTAAGTTCCTAATTGCAATTAACAAGTGGGTAATGAACACCTACTTGGATTCCAGCGCTATTTGTTTGATGAAGAGATGCCGCTCTCACTCCTTCCCTCTGGTCGGTCACAATCCTCCACTATCCTCGTGGATGGACACCTGCACATGCAAAGAGAGAACAAACACAAGCGTGAAATCTAGTAAAAGCAACTATACATCAGTCAGAAAGGATGTAATTCACATTAATCATTTATAAGACAAATGAGAATGGAACCATAACAGTAGTCATCTATCTTTTATTAATGAATAATAGGCAGAGAAAGATACAACCAAGGTTCTGACGTTGAACCTATTCTCTGGCTGGGCGAGCAGCTATGTATGCCTTGCAATAGACTTCTCTCTCTCAGGATTCCGGCAGCATAACCTCCCTATGCTTCAAGACTCTTACTATCACTCCAGACAAGCATAATCACAACTAGCATTACTCCAGAACTCCCTACTCCAGAACTCCCGAACTCCCAGAACTCCAGAACTAGCTTGTCTAATGCATGAGGACAGACTTTTATAAATGGAGAAGGGATGAAGATTCAATGCACCAGGACGCCCATTGTGGATTGACATTATCTCCGAAAAGCTACTGAGGATAAATGTCAAGGATAGATGATGACTCTCGACCTCTATCAGATGGATTTTTTCCCTCAAAAGACTTCATGATCTAAAAGGAAAAAACATATGGGTGCGCGTTTGCCAGAAATCATTACCAAACTTAGTTGGCGCGAGTGTTGTTCTAGGACAGAGCGCCAATGGGGGCGCCCCTTTTTGAGGATCTCAGTGATTGGCACGGATAAGACACTGTGTACCTGCGCCAATGGAAAAAGGGCACTTTTCAGGGATAATTTGCAGAAGGTGTCTTCAGGGAACATGAAGTACGTACTCAGGGGAACATAATGCAAGTGTTTTTTAGGCTATGTCACTGCTCACAGGTCCCGGAATGTATCCTCCAATGTACGAAAACAGGGGTAACAGGGACGGTGACCAATGGTGACAAATTACTGTGTAACAATTATATTAAAATGAGATGCTAGTTTTGGAACCCAGCTGGCTTTTAGTTCTGCTTATCATCCTCAGAAAAATGGCTGGACAGAAAGAGTGAACATAATTTTGGATGTCATGCTGAGGAAGTATCTCATGCATCAACCAAAGCACTGGGAGGATTTCCTACCATTAGTGGATTTTGCATACAAAAATGGATACCAAAAGTCGCTAGGGATGAGTCCTTTTGAGGCATTATGTGGTTGGAAATGCAACACTCCTATTAGCTAGGATGACCCAGTAAATAGAGTAGCTCTTATACTTTACATGTTAAAGGAAATTGATTAGGAAGTGATCAAGACCAAGAAGAAATTAAAGGAAGCCCATGATAGTAAAAAGATTATATAGACTAGTAGAGGATGCACAAGGAATTCTAAGTGGGAGAGAATATATTTGCATCAAACCAAGGAAGAGCTCACTAAAAGCGAGGTATTGTGCCAAGTTGGCATATAGATTTTGTGGACAATTTCAAATCTTGGAAAGAGTGGGGCCAGTGGCCCATATATTGAGCTTGCTACCCATAATTAATGCATATAATGTTTTTCACATTTCATTTCTTAATTATAAGTGTGCATGATCGTAATCATATCATTCATTGGTTTGTCATGTTAGTGTCAGTCTTATTAGCCTGTCATCTGGATCAAATATGCTTTTACTATGTTTTTCCAAGCTTTCAAAATCAATTTTTTATGATACTAGGTTTACACAACAAGTTTGGTCATTGATTGGCTAGTCTAAACATGAAGTCATTGTTTGGAAATTCACTCATGCTGGTTTCCTATCACACTTTATGAAGGTATCACAATAAAAATGGGTCAGTAATCACCATCATTCCATTTAGGTCTCAGGTCATCCATTAGGATTGAAGAAGGAAGTTGTTGAGTATATTGCCAAGTGTTTGTAATGCGAACAAGTAAAGGTAGAATGCAAGCATCTAGCAAGATTATTGTAACCAAACCTAATCCATGAGTGGAAGTGGGCAGTCATATTTATGGACTTCATTTTGGTATTAACAAAGACAACTAAATAACATGATTCCATTATGGTGGTAGTGGACAAGCTCATTAAGGGAGCTCACTTCATCGCTATCAAGTCCACTCACAAAGCTGTTGATATAGCCCACATATTCATGAAGGAAATACTCAGACTGCATGGTGTATATAAGAATATTATATTAAAATGAGATGCTAGTTTTGGAACCCAATTGGCTTTTAGTTCTGCTTATCATCCTCAGAAAAATGGCTAGATAGAAAGAGTGAACATAATTTTGGATGTCATGCTGAGGAAGTATCTCATGCATCAACCAAAGAACTGGGAGGATTTCCTACCATTAGTGGATTTTGCATACAAAAATGGATACCAAAAGCCGCTAGGGATGAGTCCTTTTGAGGCGTTATGTGGTTGGAAATGCGACACTCCTATTAGCTAGGATGACCCAGTAAATAGAGTAGCTCTTATACTTGACATGTTAAAGGAAATTGATTAGGAAGTGATCAAGATCAAGAAGAAATTAAAGGAAACCCATGATAGTAAAAAGATTATGTAGACCAGTAGAGGATGCACAAGGAATTCTAAGTGGGAGAGAATATATTTGCATCAAACCAAAGAAGACCTCACTTAAAGTGAGGTATTGTGCCAAGTTGGCATCTAGATTTTGTGGACAATTTCAAATCTTGGAAAGAGTGGGGCCAGTGGCCCATATATTGAGCTTGCTACCCATAATTAATGCACATAATGTCTTTCACATATCATTTCTTAATTATAAGTGTGCATGATCCTAATCATATCATTCATTGGTTTGTCATGTTAGTGTTAGTCTTATTAGCCTGTCATCTGGATCAAATATGCTTTTACTATGTTTTTCCAGGCTTTCAAAATCATTTTTTTATGATACTAGGTTTACACAACAAATTTTGTCATTGGTTGGTTAGTCTAAACATGAAGTCATTGTTTGGAAATTCACTCATGCTGGTTGCCTATCACACTTTATGAAGCTATCACAATAAAAATGGGTTAGTCATCATCATCATTCCATTTAGGTCTCAGGTCATCCATTAGGTTCCTAGGGTTTCCAAGGTCCATCTTTTTCATGAATAAAACCAACAGTAAGTAAAACATGACAAAGCAACTTTTGGAGAATGGATCTTTATTTTTTACCACTCCTCATTCTCTCATGTCATCAAAGGTTCTAGAAAAAGAAGCTTCAACATTCAGGAAAGCAAAAGACATCACAGGTTTGCAACGATAAAGGTAAATTTTGTTTTCATAAAGTGAAAATCAGTTTCTAAAGGAGGGTGGGTCCCATTTCTTTTTGAAAAAGTGAGGAAACTTTCCCTATATAAACTCAAAAGCCCCATCACTCCTCCATTCATATCCTATTCACTCTTTATCATCAAGCTCTCTCGCCTAAAAAAGAAAAAAAGTTGTTTTCCTAGGAGAAATCAACAAAAAATCGTAGGCACTGTGTGTAGAAGCAATGCGTTGCGCTTAGGATACAGGCGTTGTGCGAAGAAGAACTGCACTGCACTTTGGTGTTGTGTGTAGGAACACTGCGTTGTGTGCAGGACAGAGTGCCCCGAAATTAATCAAAACTCTCCCAAACTTCAATTTTTCACTTGCAAGCTTGTTTTTACTAAGTTCTAAGTGAAGGAACAAGTAAGTGCACCATCATCCTCCATCTTTTGCTTTCCCAATTTCATCTCATATCAAAGACTCTTCAAGATAGGGTTTGTAGCAAATTTTGCATGGGAAATGTTAGGGTAAAAATGGCCATCATTATTTTTGATTTCTAAAACATGTAAAATGATATCCTACACTTGCATACATGTCTAATGAGCCATTTTGACCATTTTACGCATGTCAAAACAAAGTTTAAATACTCAAAAAGAAAAACCCTAGTTCATTCCTAGAGGTTTTTGAGCAGGTCTCATCATAAACCCTGTTGTTCCCATCTGCAAGCAAACCATATTTCCACTGTTTCTCTACTCATTTTCATCAGCTTTCAAAGTCATCTCACCTTTCCTAAGACTCCTCCCGTCATTTTGTCAAAAATCACCTACATATCACTTCATTTCCATTCACACCTCACATCTTATTTTCACTTCCTGCTGCTAGGGCTTTGTGTCATCATGGAGGCATAATATTCGCCAAAAAGAAAGAGACAACATAAAGGAGGAAGGATCCTCAGATATGAACCATCAAACTGCAACACAATCAACTCCTATCCTTTCATCAAACAATGCTTTGAGGATTTCCACTACTTGGAATTTTGCAAAAGGGTGAGCGAAGTAGGATTGCATGAGCAACTAACGGATTGGGTAGCAATACAACTGAAAGGAGAAACTGTTGTCATTGCTAGTATTGAGTTCAGTTTCTCAGTGGCCTCCATCTCAATAGCAACTGGGTTATTGGACAATGGCGAATATTGGTTCAAAGGAATGAACCTAGATTTTGAAAACTACAAGCCTTTCTTGAAGACGCCATACAGAGATACACATACTCACCTCTTGCTTTTCAGATATTTATTGGAGAAATATGCCCCTTTAATGAAAACTGTCACGAGGTTCTTGACTTGTGAAAGTAGATTCTCTAGGTTGTATGCCTATCATATTCACCTCCTGATGCATTTCACCTCTCAAAAGCCACTCAACATGTGTAATTATCTATTCATGATCATTTCCAAAATGTATCAAAAAATACAATTAAAGGACAAAGAGAACTCCCCAAGCTTGTTCCATCATAGTCTCATCAAAACCATTCTCCTTCACCAGCTGACAGAGAGAAGTATGGCTTGGGAAGCCTTTTTGGAAGCAGCCTTGAAATGACATGAGGAAAATGCAACATCTTAGTCTCCTAGTGCACCAAAAAAACAAACAGAGGTGGGGTCATCTAGCAAAACAATGGAGAAGACTCAACTATCTAAACCTAAGGTGACTAAAGTGTATAAGAAAGGGCAAAGGCTTGTGTTTTCTTCTCACAGAGAGAAAGGGGCCAAGCATTCTTCATCGACAAAGCAGGAATCAACAACAAAATATAAAGACACAATTGATCATGATTTTGAACTAGTTGATCCAGAGGCTGAGGATCAGACCACCAACATGAGACAAACTATCAGGGATAAGGACTACCAAATCAAGGAGCTAGCAATCAATTTGGAAAGGGAAAAGTATGTTATATCATTCCTTGAACAGGAAAACAATCAACTCAAAGCAAAGGAGTTGATCCTAGAAAAGCAAAAAGCCAAGTTAATGCAACAAGTTGGAAAAGGTAAGGACATCATGACATCAAGCGAGCTTGAAGCATCAGAGGCGAGAGGAAAAAGTAAAAGACCAAGAATAAGAGGCCTCAAGAAAGCTTTGCAAGAGGAACAAGAACAAATTCTGCTGAATGAGGATCTTGACCTAGAAGATAGGATCGCCCTAGAGGTTCAGCAAGATCATGAATATTGCCTAAATAGCGTGAATGAACCCTTGGAGAAGCTCCTTGACAAGGCAAGCAGAGATAATAAGTTGCTCAGACACATGGCGCACTCAAAACATGATCGCCAATGTCAAGGTAAAACAACTTGAAAACAAGCTCAAGAAGGCCAAAAAAGCCCAAAAGGATGAGTGAAACTTAGAGATGCCTGCTGAAGCATCCATGAAGCTATAACAAACATATTTTTACACCTTCCCTCAAATTTTGAGCAAATTCTAAGCATATTGAGTATTTTGAGAAATTTTGGTCTAGGTTCAAAAAGTCAGTTGCTCCAGAAGCGCAACACCTTGGTGCTGTGCTTTTTCATCAGGCCTCCATTTGAGGAAAGGTCTAGATTTTGGAAAGGTCTTGCCATCCTCTAAAAACCAATTTTCATAGATTTTGCAGAGGTGGCTTAGTTTTGGAGAAAAATGCAAAAAAGTGGCAAAAAACGAGCATTCTCGACCATTTTTTGACAGGCGCTACGCTTCTGGAGCGACCTTGGGAGAATGGCTTTTTGAAGGTCTTCCCATGCTCCAAATTCCAAAATTCAAACTGCTATGGAAACTAGACTTGAAGGGATAGTTGACCGTTTTATCAGATTTGCATTTTGACCCCTTGACGTCACCTGAAAATTAGCTCAAAGTTGGCGCTGCGCTTCTGCAATTTTATGTGTTTCAAATTGTAAAATTCACTGTGTAAATTTCTAGTTTTTAGTTTGACTTAGTTAAAGTCAAGATTCTCTATGTAATGGCACTAGTTACGAGGATAGGTGATGTAGGCATGAATAAATTTACTTCATAGGTAGTTTTCTATGTTTATTAGGCCTCATAAAAGAAGCAAACTCCTAAACAAACTCTTCATGAAGTGTTTGAGTTTCACCTTCTCACTCTCACCTGTTGGTTGAGAGAATCTTGGAGTCAGTTCCTCCACCAAGGAATTTGACTCATGAAGGTGGGCAAGTGGTCTCAGAGAGTCTATATGTAGCATTTCACTTTAGGAGAAGAGGGTTGAACTTTTGGTGAAGGAGGCTTGCATGTAATCATTTTTCGGCTAATAAAGAGACAAGTTGCAGCTATTTTCAAGGAACTCTAGCCCAATGAGTTCATGGTGCTTGTACTTCATTATTTTTTTTCCTCATGGTCTAAGCATCTTTATACACATTATATCTCTTCTTTCTCTGAATGCCTTGTGATAAAATATTCAGAATTCTTGTTTTTCAAGCTCTTTTATTTGGTTTTCATAGTTATGTGTTTTGTCTTCCTAAGCTAATGAAATCATGTTTATTTATTCTCATTAGTTTCTTCCACACTATATCCACTATACTACACTGACAAATACTCAAATTACACCATGGCTTCTGATATCTCCTTCTTCTATTTGCTCCTGCATTCCCACAACCTAGACCTACTTATGGATCCAAACCCTAAGTTCAACAAATCCTTAAAAACCAAATTTTCACAAACAAACAAACAAATACTCATATCTAGTCTAAAATCCATTTGATTTAAAGTCATATTACTGATAAGAGACTTAGAGAGATCCCTCTCATGCTCAGTAGGGCTAGCTACTGAGTTGAAGTGGTTTGAGGTTACCCTTCTTGATTTCCTTTTTAGCCTAGGAGATTGTATGGACTAACATTTTTGGTGTCGTTGCCAAGGAACGACTGTTAAATTATTCTTGGGAAATATCTAAGAGATTTCAAAGAACTAGTTATGTACCTCTCAGTTTCCAGTATTCAAAGTTAGGTTGAATTCATAAATCTCGTCAGTTTATGGTGTATACATTCTGGCTTCCAAAAGGCATACCAGGTCAATCCATAACCAAAATCCACCCTTTATTGTTGAAGATCTGGAAAGACTGCTCAGAAAACTTAAACTACCCATAACTAAAAGTGTAGTTCATAAAATTAAAAGAACAACTTCTCTTCCTAAACACCTATTCGCCTTTGGGAAAATTCCTTTTGAAGAGCAGATAGAATTATCACTTACAAGGTCCAAGTATGACTCCTGTATCTCTAATATAACATTAGAACCTTTAAAGGTTGAAACTCACTCTATCTCTTAAGAATCTTTGTCTTCTAAGACTGATCATGAACTCTGGTTAAATTTTGATAAGCTTTAAAGCCTTGCTGACCAACTCCAGATCACTGCTGAAAAATATTTTGTTCAATATCAACTTGAATATCGAGCCACAACTTCATCCTTTGTTTCACTTCCAAGCACATATTCTACATCTCCCAAAGCTTCAGTTTCATCATCTTTCAGACCTCCCCCATTTGTTCCATCTTTGCCTCCACAACCCATTTTAGTAGTTCCATCATCCTCATCAGCATCACCACCCTTACTTACACAATCCATTGTAGCACCTTCTCTATATCCAGCAATCATGTCAATATTTGCACCTCTTTTACTACCTGCTCAACTTGTTGCTTTGCCTTAGAACTATGGTCAAAGACTCCCTTTGTTTGATGGAAGTGCAGAAACTACAACTCAACAACATGTTGACAAGTTAAGAGATTTCATTGATTTAGAAGAAATTGATGAGGAGAATGCCAAAATGAGGATTATAGCTCAGATTTTCTCAAGAGATGTTAAGAAATGGTTTCGAAGTATGGCTACTAATTATATTAACAATTCTCAAAGATTGATTGAATTATTCTTAGCTTGTTGGTAAGAGAAGAAGAATCCATTACAAATATTGGCTGAGTATAATTCAATGAAAAGTAACCCAAATGAAACAGTTCAAGAATTCACATCAAGATTTAATACAATGTACAATTCTATACCTGAGGATATGAAGCCTCCTCCTGGTTTGGCTCTTCTTCATTATCCTGATGCTTTTGATCTGGACATGGACTACCAGCTTAAAGAAAGAGACCCCACTACTCTTGAAGAGATGCAACGGAATGAAATTAGTGTTGAAGCCAATTTTCTCATTAAGAAATCAAAATAAAAGCTAGAGAGGGCAGAGAAGAAATTTGTCTTCAAAGAAGAGCCTGCATCCTGATGCAAAGCTTGACAATCTGATAAAAACTATGGAGAGCATGATGGATAGAATATCCATAACTGGTTGACAAGCGGAACCTTCAGTGAGGAATCCTAACTTTCACGGACAACAACAACAACAGTTTAGAAATTGATAGAAAGAGCAACAAAACCAAGATCCTCAAGGTCAAGTAAGAGCTCCATTCTAACAAAATTACATTGAAGGTTAGGAAGAAGATGAAGAAGAAATTATAGAAGAAATCACTTCTTTCAAGAAGGTGAACTGCCTACTTTCCTAACAGAGGAAGATCAGTTTTTTGAAGACTCTCTCATACTCAACGATCAACAATTTGTGTTCGCAAGCAAAGATCTGTGGGTTGTTCAGATTGAAGAGTACCAAAGAGGATATCAGAATGCCCTCAGTCATCTCCAAATTACAATTTGAGGAATAGAAATGTACCTATCACTCTAACTCAGAAAAGACAAAATCTACAAAAGGACGCACCAAGCAAAGAAACCACTCCTGCAGGCCAGAATAATGACAAGGACATTTCCATACTGAATTGGGATAGAACAAATGAAGCCTCCACTAGCAATGTGAGGAAAGATAAAGAATTGCAAACTGAAAGTCAAAGGAAGGAACCTCAAGCTAAAGGCCAAACAGAAAGGAAGGACATCGCTTCAAAAGAGGTAGAAAAGCAATCTAATCTTTTTAGTTTGAAGAATGAAAATTTTAAATTAAAAATCTCCATTCCCCTCACCAAATTGGTAAGGAATGACAAATATAAATTTCAGATCGCAAAGATGCTTAAGGTTGATCAAATGTCCGATACAATTAATGTAGTTGATGATGAGCCATCAATCCTTTTTGGTCCAGCCTTAGAAGGAGTTCGTGAAGATAGTGAAATTCCTCCTTTTCGTCCGAGTCTTAAACTTCATGATTTTATCCTTCATAATGCTATGCTAGATTTTGGCGCCTCCCATAATTTGATGCCTACAGCCATCATGGATAAACTAGGACTGAGCATCAGTTGACCTTACCACAATATTTATTCTTTTGATTCTGGAAGAGTGAAATGCCTTGGCCTTATTAAAGACTTGGTAGTGTACTTGGACCAAATATCTGCTAAAAATGTACTTATGGATGTCGAAGTTGCCGATATTCCTCCTAGTTTTGGCATGTTCCTTTCAAGGTCTTGGGGAGCAAAATTAAAGGGTACTTTGCAACTTGACTTTACGCCACTATCCCTATTTTTGGATAGCTCCGGAAACTTTATAGAGAAAAGAAGATGAAATTTATGATTAGCACTAAGGAGAAGCCAGTCAATCATCCCATACATGTTGTTCATACCGATCTTGACTCTTTCATTCTATTTAGTGATATGAATTCTATTGATGATGAAAGTTCGTTAGTGGAAATTTCAGAAGTTCCCGACATAATGGGCAGCATACATGAAACTATTACAGCAGAAGGTAAAGAGGTTGGTCAAGAATATAGGTAGCCTGAAAATCCTATTGAGGAAATTCAAAGAATAGTGCAGAAAACAGATAGCTTCAAGATAATTGTTCAAAATCCTAAAAAAAATAAAAAAAAATAGTCTTTAGAAATCCTTTTTCCGGATGAAGAAAATGGTCTTCGGACCATGGAGTTCGATGGTGCATCGGGAAGAGAAGGAGTAGGAATTGGTGTCTGGATATATGGTTCATCACATTAGTCAAATAAAATCCCTCAAAATCTGAGAATGAGATCTTACAAGTTGGCTTTTGAATGTTCAAACAATGAGGCGAAGTATGAGGCATTGATTGCTGGCCTCAAAATTCTGAAAAAGTTGGGAGAAAAAAAGATTTATGTTTATGGCGACTCTAAATTAGTGATCAAGCATGTCAAATGGGAATACCAGGCCAAACACCCAAGAATGAGAGCTTATCACAATGTTGTACTTGATATTCTCAAAACTTTTTCATAATATACTTTATCTCTTATTCCTAGAACTCAGAATGTCATAGCTGATTCACTCTCCATTGCAGCAAGTATGGTGAAGATCCCTATTCATCCTAATCATAGGTACTCCATCCATGTTAAACATCACCCAGATGTCCTAGATAATATGAGGTTTTGGCAAGTGTTTGGTGATGATAAGAAAATAGATAGTTTTCTGCAACTGGAGGGAGAATTTCAAAATTCTCACATTGATGATGCATACAACTTTGATGATCCAAACATCCATTCAACTGACACTGAAGTATTACAGCTCAAAGACAACAACATTCCAAGAGGTTTGGTGCCTTTGGAAGAGTTATTTGATAGAGATGATGTCACCAAGAAGCCCACCATGGTTCGTACAGAAAAGGGAGTTGAAGATGTAAATGGCACAACTGAAAATCCTAAATTGGTCAAGTTATCAAAGTCTTTATCTCCTGAAACAAAAGGTAAGTATATGTCTTTAATGCAGGAATTTGCTAATGCATTTGCTTGGGACTACTCAAATCTAAAAATTTATGACAAAAGTATCATTCAACACACCATTCCTATTAAGCCCGATTAGAAGCCATTCCAGAAATTGAGGAGAATCAATCCCAAGTTGTTGCCATCAATTCAAAAAGAGGTAAATAGACTTTATAAGTCTAGAATAATAGTCCCCATTCAACTTTCTGAATGGATGTCTAATATAGTACCTGTGAGAAAGAGGACCGGGGAAATTCGTCTATGTATTGATTTCAGAAATCTCAATAAGGTGTCCTTGAAAGACAATTATCCCTTGCCTAAGATGGATCACATGCTACAAAGGGTGGTTGTATCCTCTAGGATGTCACTGTTAGATGGATACTCTGGATACAATCAAATCCTGATACACAAGGATGATCAACTCAAGACAACCTTCACAACGCCATGGGGTACATTCATGTATGCCAAGATGCCTTTTGGGTTGAAGAATGCAAGAGCCACTTTTCAACGGGCTATGGACATAGCATTTGCAAATGAAAAAGATGTATTTCTGGTTATCTATCTAGATGATCTAACAATATTTTTGTGGGCCTAATGGTTAAGAGCATGTGTTTCTTCCTAAGAGGTCACAGGTTCAAAACCAAAGGGGGGTAGAGTATGTATGCCTTCGTAGACTTAGCAGTCAAATCGCTGCGGGAGGTGGGTCCCTTGTCCCACAAACAAGGGGGTCTCATACACCAATTTGGTGTCTGGCTTGGCTGTGACCTTAAAAATGGATATTATTATTATTATTTAAAATATGATAAAGACCACTTGCATCACTTAAGGATTGTTTTTCAGAAATGTAGAAAATTTGGCGCCTCACTTAACCCAAAGAAGAGCTTGTTCGCCATGGAAGAAGGTAAGCTACTAGGACACATCATCTCTAAAGGTGGCATCCACATTGATCCTGCCAAAGTGGAGGCCATTCAGCAACTAGACTTCCCTAGGAATAAGAAAGAGATTTAGTCGTTCAATGGGAAAATTAAATTTCCGAGGAGATTTATTCCTAATCTAGCTGAGCACTTGAAAGAAATGACAAATATGTTGAAGAAGGACAGTGAGGTAAAGTGTTTTTTGGAGGCTAAGAAATCATTTCATGTGGTAAAGTTTGCATTATCTACTACTCCTATTTTGATTAGCCCAGATTATACTTCAGATTTCATCATCTTTTCTTTTGCTTCTAAGCATACGTTGGCAACAGTCCTAATGCAGAAAAAAGATTAAGAAAATGAGCAACCTATAGCATTCTTCAGTCGCACTATAAGAGATGCAGCATTGATATACAATATCATTGAGAAGCAGGCATTGGCATTGGTAAAAGCCCTCAAGGATTTCCAAGTTTATATTCTACATTCTCATACCATTTCTTATGTCCCTACTGCAGCAGTAAAAGAAATTCTTGTGCAAACAGATCCTGAAGGCAGAAGAGGAAAGTGGATTGTAGCCATGCTGGAGTATGACTTGGAGATAAAACCTACAAATCTCATCAAAGGACAAGGGTTAGCCAAAATCATGGCGGAATCAAATCTACATGCACTAGATATCAATTTGATTGCTGCACTATCAGAAGAACAAGAAGAAGGTGACCCTTTTCTGCAGGTATCTGACATGTTCATGTCTTCACCTTGGTATTCCAACATTGTCTATGTCTTGCAACACTTGGCTCCCCCTCCAGAAGTCCCCAAAGGTAAAGCTAGATCACTGAAACTAAAAGCTTCAAAATATTGTATTCTAGATGGTGTTTTATTTTGGAAATATCCCGGAGGTGTGTTGCTGAATTGTTTGGTAGAAAATGAAGCTAAAGATATAATGAATGATTTTCATAAAGGAGATTGTGGCGGTCATCACTTTTGGAAAACTACAACAAACAAGATCTTAAGAGCTGGCTTCTATTGGCCCACCCTATTTTCCGATGCATAAAAAACAATCATGAGCTGCCATGAATGTCAAATTTTTCAAGGAAAGAGGAAACTTTTGCCATTACCACTACAACCAATTTTGATTTCAGCTCCTTTCCAGTGATGGGGTCTTGATTTCATTGGAAAAATCCATCCCCCATCTTTAGCACAATATAAATGGATATTAACAATTACCGACTACTTTACAAAGTGGATTGAAGCTATCCCAACCAGACAAGCTACTGATTCTGTCATCATTCAATTCTAAGAGTCTAATATTTTGTCTAGATTTGGCTGCCCACAGAAAATAATAACAGACATTGTTGCTGCTTTCAAATAAAAAAGAATGGTGTACTTTTGTGCCAAATATCATATTGTGCTAGGACATTCTACTGCTTATCATCCACAAGGGAATGGTCTTGCCGAATCTTCCAATAAATCTTTGGTTAACATCATCAAAAAATTCTTGGAGGTAAAAAAGAAGAATTGGCATAAAAAACTCATCAATGCCTTGTGGGCGGACAGGGTCAGCACCAAAAAATCAATAGGTATGTCTCCTTTTCAGCTGGTATATGGAGTTGATACAATATTTCCTTCATCTCTTGTTGTCCCAATAATGAAAATCCTACAGGAATTGGATAGTGAAACTAATGACATACAAAGGAGAATAAGTCAGATGATTCATTTATACCAAACGAGAAGAAGTTTTTCAAAACACATCCAAACTCCAGGAAAATATAAAAAAGATTTATGACAGCAAAACTAAGGAAGACAATTTCAATTTGGGAGATGTGGTCCTTCGGTGGGATGCTAGAAATGAAGATAAAGGAAAAAATGGTAAGTTTGAAAACTTATGGAAGGGACCCTACAAAATTTCTACCTTCAGAGGAAGGAATGCTTTCTTGTTGGAAGAAATTGATGGAAGAGATTATTCAGGAGGGGTGACCAATGGTAGGCTTCTCAAGCACTACTTTGTCTAAAAAATACTGAAAAGTCATCATCATTGTACATACCGGTGTGTATTTTACTTGTAGCATTTTAGATAGATGTCATAAGAGTTTGAAGCCCGAAGTGAAGGCCCTAAGGCTCTTTAAGTCAGTATTGTTTTCATTTTTTATTTGGTTTTTCTGTCATGTCAAAAGATCAGTCAGTCTTAAATCAAAAGGTAGTTTTTATGCATGTTGACTCCATCACCCAATGAATAAGGCTACCTGGTCTATCGTGTTCTTGACACCTCCAAGGAGCTGCCATCCCAAGTTGGAGCCAATGTTAGTGTCATTCTTGTTAGCTTGTCACTTGGATCAAATATGCTTTTACTATGTTTTTCCAGGCTTTCAAAATCAAATTTTTCTGATACTAGGTTTACACAACAAATTTGGTCATTAATTGGCTAGTCTAAAGATGAAGTCATTGTTTGGAAATTCACTCATGTTGGTTGCCTATCACACTTTATGAAGGTATCACAAGTAAGTACACCATCATCCTCCATCTTTTGCTTTCCCAATTTCATTTCATATCAAAGATTCTTCAAGTTAGGGTTTGTAACAAATTTTGCATGGGAAATGTTAGGGTAAAAAATGATCATCATTATTTTTTATTTCCAAAACATTCAAAACAATATCCTACACCTACATACATGTTTAATGATCCATTTTGACCATTTTATCAGCCTCAAAACAAAGTTTAAATACTCAAAAAGCAAAACCCTAGCTCATTCCTAGAGGTTTTTGAGTAAGTCTCATCATAAACCCTGTTCTTCCCACCTGCAAGCAAATCATCTTTCCACTATTTCTCTACTCATTTTCATCAGCTTTCAAAGTCATCTCACCTTTCCTAAGACCCCTCCCATCATTTTGTCAAAAATCACCTACATATCACTTCATTTCCATTCACACCTCAAATCTTATTTTCACTTCCTGCTGCTAGGGCTTTGTGTCATCATGGAGGCAGAATCTTCGCCGGAAAGAAAGAGACAACATAAAGGAGGAAGGATCCTCATATATGAACCATAATACTACAACACAATCAACTCCTATCCTTTCATCAAACAATGCTTTGAGGATGTCCACTGCTTGGAATTTTGCAAAAGGGTGAGCGAAGCAGGATTTCATGAGCAACTAACAGATTGGGTAGCAACACAACTGAAAGGATAAATTGTTGTCATTGTTGGTATTGAGTTCAGTTTCTCAGTGGCCTCCATCTCAATAGCAACTAGGTTACCAGACAATGGAAAATATTGGTTCAAAGGAATGAACCTCGATCTTGAAAACTATAAGCCTTTCTTAAAGACGCCATACAGAGATTCACATACTCACCTCTTGCCTTTCAGATATTTATTGGAGAAATATGCCCCTTTAATGAAAACTGTTATGAGTTATGAAAAATTCAACTGGCACAACAAGGTCTGGGATGCAGATCTATGGCCGAAGATTAAAACCTTTCTGTGGCTCTTGATGCACCATAGAACCCTCACCTAGGAAAACCTACGGAAAAAAGGATTCATAGGCCCCTCACACTGCCCCTTATGTGAAGATGAGGAGGAATCAATGAATCACCTCCTTAATGAATGTGAATGGACCAACAGACTGTGGAATTGGATGGAGACAATCTTTAACAACATGGACAGGAATAGAAATTCAATACAGGAAAGCATAGCAAATTGGAGAATTAATTATTCCAAGTCTCAAACAGTTAATACTTTATGGAAATTAACCCCTGGTTTCATAGTTTGGTCAGTATGGAAAGAACGAAACAGAAGAGTGTTTCAAAACGAAGCCAAATCTATAGATATTATCAAAGCTACCATCCTGCAAAACATGAGGGAAACGGCTCTTACCAGATGTAACGCTGAGCAGAATACTGAACTATCTATTACTGACATACAAATATTGCAGGTGTTTGGAATTGCTGCAGGTACCACATCCATTTCTTCTGAGCAACGGCCACAACAAGCCCCCTCCATAACCTCTTGGCAACACCCACAACTAGGTTTTCACAAGCTAAACTTTGATGGGGCCTCTCAGGGTAATCCTGGACCGATGGGCCTAGGAGGTGTCCTTTGAAATCACAAAGGTGAAATTCTACATATTTTTAGTCAATCCATGGGAGAGGCCACCAAAAATGAAATGGAATTCACAACTTTAGAGCAGGGACTCCAAATACTAATTCTCTTGGGAACAGGGGCTACCGTGGTAGAAGGGGATTCTCTACTGGCAATTAATGTAGCAAGGAAATTACAGACAGGATCGAAACTTGGAAAGGTTATGAAGCACTGGAGGCTAGACAAAGTTACAAAGCTCATTGTAAAGCACCTCTCAATCCTCGACGGAGTCATTTTGCAGGCAGTGAGACGAACGTAAAATGTGGTAGGGGACTGCCTTGCAAACTACGAGATCAATCATCAAAATACTTACCCGGACACCTGTTGGCATGATGTTACATGCGAAGAGCTTTGGGACAAGTGTTTACAACTCTCAAGGCATGACATTCTGTACAGGGGGGATGGGTTAAGTAGTACCATGGTACCGCGCATCAATAACAAAGGAAGACAACCATTAATGTTCACTCCCTGGGTCATTATGCCCCGAATTGGAATTGTGAGGGGAGGTACCATTACTCACATCTGGACGAGAATGAAATATTGCAGAAGAATGAACATCAGAGTATACAAGGTGCAGCAGAGGACATGTGGCCCATGACCAAAAGCTACAACCGTGGCAACTTAGTGGCTTCGGATCGAAAGCATGGGAAGGCAATCGAAAATATAAAGGGGAGTAATTATGTCAGAATCCTTAGATCTACGAAGACTTCACTAAAGAGCATAATCCATCACACTCAACCCTAGACTATAATTACGATGATTCACCGGAGGGCTCAAACATATTATGCCCTTCACCCAGTTCTAAGCCCTGTGCGCTCTGTCTTGTTTTTCGAAGCGTGTTTAACTCCCTCTGGTACCTGCAACAACACAATGAAAAACGGAGGTAGTCGTAATTTGTTCGCTAACAGAGAGCTGAGAAAAGCCCGGGAGGCTTATGAATCATCAGTCTCTCATAAAGGGAAGAAGAAAATAGAGGAGATAGAAGCAGAAGTTAATGAGCAACAGGAAAGGCTAGACATGCAAACAATGGAGGAAGAGATTGAGTGGATCTCAGACCCAGGAGCCCTGGCCACTAGAGCCACACAATTTGTGCGAATGCAAAGTGAAGTTTGGCACATGAAAACCATTCTGGCCAAAGCTCTTAGCATGCAGGGTGAAGCCATGAAAGAGGTGTACTATGCCACATCGCTTGCCTCAGCTAAAAACTTTGCAAGGCTAGATTCACTGGAAATCTGCATGAAGTCTCTCATAGAGGAACTCAAAATGCTATCAGAAAATCTGGGGGCCTTCATCAGGCTCTTTAAACTCTCTATCTGATAGGGAATGAATATTGTGGTTGATGTTCTGGCGGAAGACAACAACGCTCGCATGGTTAAGTGCCATGAATCCTAGAGGGTTTCAAAACCAGAACCTAAAAGTGCTGCAGCCGGCCCAGGTGCCACCAGCAAGGATTATGTGGAATTGGATCTGTAAATGTTTCTTTGCACTCTACTCTACGCCAACCACCCTTTGATGGCATCTTCTTTTATGTCTAAGTCTGTCTTGTGTCTATGGGCCCTCCTAGACACTCAATATTTTTGTTTCCTATATCAGGCAACCCTGCGTGGTTAGCCTCTGTTGCGCTTTGAAATAACTGTGAAAGTTTAGAATGTTTAGTTTGTTAGTGTCATTGATAGGCTTGGTTCTTTAGTTGAAGGCCTGTTTCTTGATAGCGCTAAGTGTAGCCTTTCTGGTCGATCAAGTGGAAAGCTCAATGTTCTGTCTGGTTATACAGACCTTTTGTATCTTATGTAATTTTGTGATATAATATACTTCTACTGACTTACAAAAAAAAGTGTCTCAAATTTCTTCTTTAGCCCTTGGTGTTCGTGAAAAGGGACCACATTTTCCTTGTGCTAAGCTAGCTCTTTGTGAACTCTTAAAAGCTCATTCTCTAATTTTCTAATAATGAATTCTCTAACGAAGGGGGTGTAAAGGGGTGTTTCAACTGTTTAGACTTCTGCATCTTGGGTCCCTTCAGGATCAGTCTACATAGCAGCTTCAATTGCTTCTGGAATTACAACTTGGACATTTTCTTCAATATCGGTCTGGACAGCAGTGTCGGTAGTGGGGTAGGCCGTTTGAGCTCCTTGTGAAAAGATACTCTATTTGTATGGTAGAATTTTCTCTAATAGCAAGCTCGGTCTGGGTTTCTCTTGGGAAACCATTAAGAAACTCAGTGTGAGTCTTAACATCCTTCACAAAACATTATTTTGTTTGTGTCCCTGCATTCTCCGTTCCTGCTTTCAATTTCCTCATTTTGGTGGCTTCTTTTAGCCAGTATTTCAACTGCCTAATTACCTGCTTCTATTTTCTATATTTTTCTGAGCACCTTTTTAAGTTTAGCTTTGTATGGCTCTTCTACTCTAGGGCTCCCATCTAGGGCTACATTACCTTCTACTACTTGCACAAGCTGCATTATGTTATCATCAGGAATGTTCCCAATTGGAGTTGTGTTTGATGGTAGGATTTCTCCTTCCAACTCATAATTATTATTCATTTCGTGTTCAGGAGATCCCAATGCAATGATATATCCTAAACAATTATCATTCTCGTGGTCTTCTTCTTTGTAGGCTTTGTCCACGGGGGACTTTCAGAAAGGGAATATCACTTGGTTTATTGGCATCCTCCAAGTTTTGACCTTCAGGGTTTCTTTCTATTGGGGTTTCTTCGTGCTCCTCTACTTCGAGGGGTGTTTCCATATCAAGAATTAACTCTCTCTATTCCTCCATAGCATCAGTGCATGGATGGGTTTGTTCATGACCGGAATTGTCAGCAGGGACTAACCGATCAGGACCACATTTCTATCTTTGAGTATTCCCTAGTTGTTCCCTTCACTCGGTAAACATTTCCATGCTTCCCAAAACCCTTGCCACTTCCTCCTCATAGTCTTGCAAAGGAGGGTCTTGAGGAATAAGAGTAGGTGTGCGGGATGGTCCAGCTTCTTCTGCTTGAATTGGAATGTGCCGCTGGGTTTTTACTCTCACCGAGCATCTACGCTTAGCTGATTCTAGGGGTGTAGTGGGCCTATTTCATTTTAATATTTTCTTTGGGTCTGGGGTTCTTGTCCCTTGCTGCTCTGTTTCCTCATTTTCCGAGGGTGGAGCCAAGGTAGGATTTATGATACTTTCCCATGTTAATTGTTGTTGTGCCAATCTATTTTTGATGATTAACTTAGTTAATCCGCGATGGCTGACTACACTATGTGGGTCCTTGGTTGTCCTTACTCGTTGGGCAACATCGTGTAACAAGGAATTTAAATAAATGGTAAATTAACTGAAATTATTTTCTTTAAAATGGCTAAGAGTTTCAGTTGTCGAGGCTTTACCACGTCATGCCAATTGTCACAAGTGATATATCTTTGGACGATGACCGCCAGCTCTTGCCATGGTTGCTGCAGCGTCGAAGGATGAATTCCTTGTCCCGTTTGTACCAGCCACTCGCCTGGGTCCTGGAAGGCTTCAATTGCACTGTATAAAAGAATGCGTTTGTCTACCGATTTCGCCCCTTCCACCAGAAGTCGGGTGACTTTGGCCACGACTTCTTCTGAAACTACTATGTTTATGCCTTTGACCACTATACTACCGTTCTGCAGATTTTGCAGAAACTCCAACATTAGCTTTTCATGGAATCCTTGCAATCTGTTTAAGTACTACAACCAACTAGCACTTTCAAGGATTTCATGGGCTTGATCTGACACCATTAGTTCTGGAGGCTCACTCCGAATTTCTCTTCCGCCCATTGTTGCTACAATTGAGTCTGGTTCCTCTATATACAACTGTGTTTTACCCCTGTAATTCAACACATCAACAATGTATATCACAACAATTATAAAGGAAATGACACTACTTGGATAAGTATGATCATTTTAGTTAAGTCACCCATCCTATCAGCCATACTTAATGCAAAATTGTATGTTCGCATGTTCGCCATAATGGCTTCCATTCTTCGGCCAATCAGAATTTTCTGCTAATTATTACATATTCCTACACATCATGCAAATCGTACTCCGGAGGTAATACGAATGATTATCACACATTAATTTATAATTGGAATACATGCTATCCATACGCAGGCCATCCTCTCCCTCTGATGAGAGAAGGGTGTCCACGTCCTTTCAGCACGTAGAAAATAGGAAAATAACCAATGCGAAATAAATTTCGGAAACCAATCTAAAAAGCACAACATGCAATTCAATAAAGCATTTAAGTGACATGCGCCGTCAGACGTGAATTAGCCAAAATAAAAACAACAATATCAAGTCATTATGTCAAATATTTTACTGTAAGCGGAATTAATCTCATCAGCATAATCAACAATTTATGTTTAATGGTTGTCATTTAATATGCGGACATATGGAATATGATAAATAAAAATAAAAATTACCATGTTATGCAGCTTGTAAAAGTCCTACCAAATGGAGATTTTCATTTCGAAATAGAGTCATAGGTGATAAGAGGTAGATGTTATATGGCAATATAAGATAATACTTCAATACCACAATAGAGCCACTACTGCCAGCAAGCATTCATAGCCTCGGCAAGGTTGCGTTTTAACCCTCCCAAATGACAACCATAGTGCCACTCACCAGGGTGAAACAGAGATGACCAGGCTGGCTCATGATGAGACCCCCTGTTCTTCTGACAAATTAATTATCAAGAAGATCATTACCTTGGATTGGTAGCCAAATTGGAATGTCACCTGTTACATTCCTATGATCATGGTAGGCTGGCTCATGATGAGACCCCCTATCCTCTTTAGACAATGTTGTAAGAATTTTGCTATTTTTATTTTGCTTTTGCAATTTTTCTTGTAAAAAGGGAGACTCATTTGCTCCTTAAAAGTCAGGGATGGTGTAAGAAGAAAGAAGATGCCAATGGAAGTATTATACTCCTATCCCTTAACATTATATTGATGAGTTCTATCCATTTTGAAGTATAAACATAAGCCAACATGGATTAAAGGTAATGAACCATTTCCTAATATGTCCCAAAAGAAAAGATGTTGAGACAACCATTATAAAGATACGCGGTATTAGCTTGATGAATAAAGATAACCAACAAAAGGATTTTAGAAGTTATAATGAAATTGTTATTACCATATATCTTTAGAAGAGGCACAAATGCACAAGGCGCTTATTTGCAATACAAAAGAAGAAGATCACGGTATACTGATTAAGAAAAAAATGAGAAAAAATTAAAATTTAGCTCGTAAAAGGTGCGGTTCACTCAGCAAAATAAAAAATCAAAATAAATAAATAAATAAGTAGAAATGGGTTGTTCAATCAATTGAACGGTAGTTGTTCAATAGTTTGAACAACAAAAACAAATAAGAAAAATAGTGTTGTTCAATCAAATGAACGACAATTTTTCAATAACTTGAACAGTGAAAACCAATGAATGGAAAATGTCGTTCAATCAATTGAACAACAGCCATAGGAACACAAAGAAAAACGTGATGTTCAATCAATTGAATGACAGTCATTCAATTGTGTGAACAACGAAAACAACAAAAATGTGTTTTTCGATCAATTGAATGGAAAATGTTCAGTTGTTTGAACAATGAAAAATGAAGAAAAAATGTGTTGTTCAATCAATTGAGCGGAAAATGTAAAATTGTGTGAAAAATGAAAACGACAAAAAATGTGTTGTTCAATCAATTGAATGACAAACGTTTAGTTGTTTGAACAGCGAAAAATGAAAACAAATGTGATGTTTAATCAATTGAATGGCAAAACGTTCAATTGTCTAAACAACAAAATACGAGAAAGAAAAATTGCAATGTTCGATCAATTGAACAACAAACATTTGATTGTTTGAACGACGAGTTACAGAAGAAAAAGCGATATGTTGTTTAATGAATTGAACGACAAGCGTTCAATTGTTTGAACAACAAAAAATGAAAAAAATCCATATTTACATGGTAATGCCTACAAAGGTATGTACATTATTTACAATTTTTCAAGCACTTTCAATTTTTTAAGGAAAATGTTGCTAGGTTATCATTCCCTACAACTAGAATTTGCATGGATGGGTCCTCGTGTACCTGCTTGCAGAAAGATTCTTTGGTAAGCGGTTGATGATAGATGCGCACTTGATGCCCGTTACCTTAAAGGAATGGCCGGATCCGTTTATGGTAGTCAAGGTAAGAGTACCATTGTTATGCACTTCTTGAATCTCATAAGGGTCAAGCCATCTTGTTTGCAACTTTCCTGGGAAGTCCTAGAACTTGGAATCGTACAGAAGTGCCCAATCCCCTTTTTGAAACATTTTCCTCTTGATAAGGTTGTCATGCCATTTTGCCCTTTTCTATTGTATTATTGTAGTTCATTGCAAAGAAAGCAATCAAACTTCATCGAGCTCGTTAATCTGCTGAAGACGCTTGATTTGAGCTTCTGTTAAATCTAGACCCACTTCCTGGGCCATCCTTAGAGTATTTATTTCGAATTCGATTGGAAAAATTGGTTCTTTACCGAACACACGCTGGTAGAGAGGGTATCCAGTAGTATTCCTCCAAGTCATACGATAGTCCCATAAGCCCTATGGCAGTCTAGCAATCCAATCTCGTCGGTGCATTAAGACTGTCTTGGTCAAAATTGCTTCTATAACCTTGTTGGTGCTTTCTACCTGCCCATTTGCCTACGGGTGATATGGAGAAGTGATCCTGTGCATGACATGATGGTTTCTAAGGGTGGCAGTAATCTTGTTACCTGTGAATTTCTTTCCCCCATATGTGACCACTTCTCGCGGTAACCCATACCGCACAAATAGCCCAAAAAGAAAGTTAATCACTGCTTCCTCTATGGCTCTTGGTAAATCTACTATTTCCACCCATTTTGTCACATAATCCGTGACTACCAGTATGTAGGCCTTCTGATTGGAAGGAAGATGGAATGGGCCTACAAAGTCTAATGCCCAATGCTCGAAGGGTTTTATGAAAAATTGTGGCGACAGAGGAATTTCATCAGATTGACTAGGCTAGCCCAATCTCTGGCAACTATCGCAGGCTTGGGCATATTTTTTAGAATCCTTAAAAATAGTGGGCCAATAATAGCCCATTTGTAATACCTTATGTCCTTTCCTTTGGTCTGCGAAATGTCCCCCACAGGGTTCGTCATGGCAAGCCTTGAGGATGTCATGGACCTCATCCTCGCATATACATCTGCATATACACATGTTGGCCCCTGTATGAAAAAGATATTGACCTATCCAAGAGAACCGGGCTCTGCGCTGAACAATAAATTTTCTTTCCCTTGTTAATTTTTTAGGTAGCTTCCCTACTGCCAAATAATTTTCCACATCTGTGTACCATGGCGTCTTAATCATCACAGCAAATAGGTGCTCATCTAGGAATTGGTCATCTACTGCCAGTGGATCATTAACCTTCAGAATTCGAGATAGAAAATCAGCAACAGGATTCTCCTTTCCTAGACGATCTTTAATGGTAATGTCGAACTCTTGGAAAATCAATAACCATTGTGTTACTCAACCATTTTTTATTGGTTTATTAGCTAGATATCTAATGGCAGAGTAATCTGTGTACACAAATACTTGGTAACCAATTATATAGTGTCTATATTTTTCTATTGCATAAATAAATGCTAAGAATTCTTTTTATGTCATTGTGTAATTGCATTCTGCAGGGGTGAGGTTTTTGCTAATCTAATATATAGCATAAGGTTTCTTGTCCTCCTCCTGGCTGAGGACAGTTCCTATGGCTACATCTGCTGCGTCCATGGAAATATGGAAAGGCAACTCCCAGTTTGGTCCATGTAATACTGGTGTTGTCGAGACTAGTTTCTTTAATCCTGCAAAAGCTATGTCACACTTGTCAAACCAACTAAAATCAATGTTTCCAATTCGAGCGTATAAGGGTGTCGCAATCTATGAAAAATTATTGATAAATTTGCGATAATAACCTACATATCCTAGGAAACTACGTACCTTTGTTTGGGTTCAGGGCGTAGGCAGTAAAAGAATTACCTGTATTTTTGTTGGGTCTACCTGTATTCCTACTGTAGAGATGTAATTTCCTAGGATCACTCCCTCAGTCATCATCATGTGACACTTGACATTGCTTAAAAATAAACTGGTAGCGATGCATCGTTCTAAGACTTTTTCTAGTGTTCGTAATGCTTGATGAAAATCATCCCCATATGGAGTAAAATCATCCATATATACCTCTAGTCCTTCATTTATTAGATCAGCAAAGATGCTTAGTATAGCTCTCTGAAATGTGGCTGGGGCGTTGCGCAATCCAAATGGTAATACCCTATATGCGAATGTTCCCTAGGGATAGGTGAAGGTCGTTTTGTCCAGGTCGTCAGGGGCATTCTAAATTTGATTGTACCCACTGAAGCCATCTAGAAAGGAGAAGAACTGCTTCCCTGCCAATATATTGAGGACCTAATCAATGAATGGGAGGGGAAAGTGTTCTTTCTGTGTTGCCTTATTTATCTCTCAATAGTCTACACAAATACGCCATTTCCCATTTTTCTTGGGGATAACCACCAAGGGGGAGACCCATTTACTGTTTGAGATAGGATAAATAAAGTTTACCTTCAGTAGCTTCTGTAACTTCTCTTTCACGATATCCTTGAGGTGACGGTTCAACCTTCGTTGAGGTTGTTGAATGGGTCACACATCCTTCTATGTATAAATGTGTTGTGTGCATAGCTGCGGATCTATCCCTTTCATATAAGGATAATCCCAGGAAAAAGCCCTTTTATTTTTCTACAATACCTAGATAAGCTTTTTCTGTTGTTCACTCTCCAGATTAGCATTGATATTTATAAATTTTCCTGGTTCGATCTCAACTAGTTTGTTGTTCTGAACAACAGTTGTTTGAATATGTTGGTTATCTGTATCCTTCAACGGATCTTCCATGGCTTCGTTATCAAGAATTGATTTCAGCATCTGACACTCCACATTGGTTGGGTATTTATAAAATTGTTGATAACATCATCTTCAATTTGATTTTTAAATTCTATCGCTTCCGCTAAAGTTTGTGACGAATGGATGCTCTCTTCCAAGTATGTTGGTGGCTACTTACATATTTTTACAATGGGCAAACTTGGCCTGGAAGGAGGGTTAACACCAGATTTTTTACAGCATCTCCCTTTTTGATAGTCATGCTGCCTTCTCGGTAGCTAATATATGCATCAGTTATTTTTTTTTGACAGAAACGGTTAGTTTGGTATATTGATTCTCGACAGAAATGCCTCATTTCGGGTTACAATAAAATAGGCAGAGCTCTGATTTCTCCTCGGGTAGGAACCAGGTGATTTCCCCCTTAGTGAGCCTGCGATTTCTGAAGCCTATAATTCGATTGATCATCACTATCTTTCCTGATTTACAAATACAGACAAACTACTCCAATAAAAGACAATAAAACATTTTAAACTAACAGTCAAGGGATAGGGTCCCAGCCTTCATCTTCGTTTCTTAGCAGAACTTCGTGAGGGAGGAGATCTACTTTGTTGGCTTCAGCATCAGCTTCTTTATTATTATCTCTCTTTACATGAAGGAATTCCAGGTTCTGGAAGGAATTTATCAGGTTTCTAATTCTGCTCATCAATCTTGATAGCCTTAAATCAGTAGGAAGAGAGTTGTCCACTATGATCTTTATGATGAATTGGGTGTCCCCAATTATAGTTGCTTCTTTGATGCCCAGAGTAGTGAGCTGTTTGAGGCCCTGAAAGAGAGCCAGAGCTTCGGCTTGAATGCTTGTATTAAAGCCCACTCCCCAGGAAAATCTTACATCAGTTCTACCCTCTGCACTTTTGATTACTCCACCTGCACTGGACAAACCAGGGTTATCTTTTGCTGCCCCGTCAAAAAAGAGAGTGTTTCTTTCCTTCTTGATGTAAAACTCAGAAAATTCTACAGCCTCAAGGCGAATTTGCCATTTTTTAAGGGGAGAAGGAAGTCTGGCAATATCAATGAAATGGAGGTCAAGGTAAGATCCCCATACTGCTTCTTGACTGCTTAGATCTGCCCCGTCAAGTTTATCACCCAAACAGTCTCTTAGATGACTTTTGATTTTTTCCCATATAATCTTGAGATCCTTCTTCTTGTCTCTGAAAATTCTCTGGTTTCTTTCCAGCCATATATGCCAGCAAATTAATTTAGGGAGAGCAAACTAGGCTTCTTTGATGTGGACGTTCTGAGGAGAGCCACCTGGGTACCTTTACTTCCAATTTGCAAACAATTCGGCGCAACGGTTTGGTAGGACGAAGTCTACGCCCCACGGTCTTAAGGCTTCAGTCCAAAGTTCAGTAGAAAACTTACAAAGGAGCATTAGATGGGAGGCATTTTCCTCATCGATCCCACATAACGAGCAACGGGATGGCCCTATGTAGCCTCTTCTTTGAAGCATGTCATCCATCAAAATTCTTTGGTCCCATAAAAGCCAGCAGAAAACATCAATTTTTGGAATCATTGTCCGGGACCATATACTTGCCAAGGATTCGGATCAGGGGGAACATGTGGATGCAGGGAGAGCTGATTGTATCCTTGTGCGACTGTGTAGCGTCCAGGGTTCGGACCCCATCCCCGGGTATCAAGCTTCCTTATGTTCATTGGAGCTTTGCCTGCTAAGAGGGAGCGGAAGGTGACGAAATCATTGGAGAGATTATGGGGAACCTCAAGATTGATCCAACTCTCCCATTTGCCATTCTCCCAGTGAGATATATCCCACAGAGTTTCGAGACCCGCTCTATCCATCCAATCTCTCAACATAACCAGAGAGCAATATTAAGAGAGGGGATCCCTACCCATGATGCGGTCGTCCCAGATGTTGATGCTCTTACCATTTCTAGGAATCCAGTGAGCATGGAGATTAATCAAGGGGGAAGCTTTGATGCACAATTTGTGAACCATCGATCCGGTTATTGATTTGGGTTTGTCCAGGTAGCGAATTCTCTGCCCACAGAAGTATTTTTTCCACATTACTAACTGAGCCCAACCCGGATTTGGGGCAATTATCCTCCAGAGTAACTTTGAACCCAATGCAATGTTTTGCTTACTGATATTCTTGAAATTGAGGCCTCCTTCCATTTTGGGCAAGGAAATTGTGTCCCAGTTCAATACAGGAATTTTTTTTTCATTAGCTTTGCCTCCTTTCCAGAAGAAGTTCCTAATGTAATCCTCGATTTTTCTCATGACACCAATAGGGGCCATCATGACAGCAGATTGGTATATGGGGAGACTATTCAAGACAACTTTTACCAGCACTATCTTGCCAGCTAGATTGACCCAATTGAAGCCCCAGGAATGAATTTTGAGCTTAAATTTTTCCAACAACGGCAACCAATCTTTGCTGAGGGCCCTTTTTGGAAAACAGGGAGCCCCAAATACTTGAAAGAGGACCAAGAAGAGGAGGTTGCGAAACCAAAATAGTTGGAGATAGCATGAAGGGATCTGGCAAAAGAATTCCAATAGTATATGTGACATTTGCCTTTGTTGAGTCTGCTTCCTGAGCCTTCACAATAATCATCTAACACTTCTTTGAAATGTTTAGCCGTGGTCAAGGAGGCAGCACCCAACAGAAGGGAATCATATGCAAATAACGCATGATTTATATTTTTGACACCTCTTGCGATGTTCAATCCCATTATTTCTTGTTCAGTCTGTTTTTTTGTTTAGAAGGAATCTAAGGACAAAATCTTGGAGGAAAAAGAGCAAGGGGGAGAGGGGACACCCTTGTCTCAGCCCTCTAGAGGCTTTGAAAAAGTCAGTAGCCCTCCCATTTACCAAAGGGGCAATCCAGGGCTCACTGATACATGCCTTAATCCAATTGATGAATTTGAGTCCAAAGCCAAATTTGTGGAGGACATTGAACATGAGTCTATGTCTCACTCTGTCAAAGGTGCTTTCAAGGTCTAATTTGGTAACCATTCCTTTCTCTTTCCGATTCAAGCTTGAATGAATTGCCTCTTGGACCAGAATAAAATTTTCCACAATCTGTCTTCCCTGAATGAAGCCTCCCTGGTTCTCTGGGATGATGTCAGGAAGGATGGTTTTTAGTCTGTTTGCAATCACTTTTGTTATCAGCTTATCGCCTATATTGCAGAGAGAAATAGGGCGAAATCTGGTGAAGGAGTTGGCACCTTTTTCCTTAGGAATAAGGGCCAGGAAAGCCAAGTTGGTGCTTCCCCCAATTTTCTGACATGCTTGAGATTTCTGGACCATTTTGCACAAATCTTTTTCCACTGTCTGCCAACAGTTCTGCAAGAATCTGGCAGTAAAGCCATCTGGGCCCGGGGCCTTATCTGGATCCATTGCAAAGAGAGCGATTTTTATTTCATTGTTGGTGACTTCTGCTTCCAAAAACTGCTTCTTTTTGGTAGTAATCAGAGAGGGTACCTCGTCCACTAAAGTTGATGCGAGCCCCTGACCCTCTTCTTCATTATACAACTTTTTGAAGTGGAGGAAGGCAACCTTTTTTATACTTTGAATGTCTCTGTGGCTTATATTCTCTTCCTTAATTTCTGAGATGGAGTTGAAACTTTTTTGGGCTTGGGCTTGCTTATGGAAGTAGGAGGAATTTCTATCTCCAGCCTTGAGCCAAAGACTGCGGGGTTTAATCCTCCAATACTCTTCCTCGGCTAGACTTGCCTTGATAAATTTTCCTTGAAGTTCGGCTTCCTTATTTAGGATTTCTTTTGTGAGTTCTTCATTTTCCGAATTCAGATGATGAATCTCAAGACATTCTTGGATATTTTTCCTTTCCACTGCTTGGTTAGGGAGGGATTTAGCCCAAGATTTCAATGTAGCTTTCTCTCATCGAGCTTTTCCTCCCAAAAAAAAAAGGCTAAGCCTTTGACTGGTTGCTTCCAAGTGTCTTTTACTAATTTCATGAAGGACTGTTCTTTAACCAAAAGGGGACTGAATCTGAAGGGAATTGGGCCTTGGTCCATATGAGTCAGGAGTTCGAGCTTAATGGGTCTGTGGTCAGATACACTGCATGGAAGAATATACATTCTAGATTCTAATCCAAGAAGAAGAAAGGTACTTTGAACAAAAAAACGATCTAACCTTGCGGCGATGTGATCCGAACCGAGTCTTTTATTGGACTAGGTGTATTTGCCCGACGAACGCTTTGTTATCACTCAGGTTTTCCTAGAAGTTGTGTAAGAGGAAAGTATACTCGAGGTAACCACAAACCAACCTTTTAGATGCAGAATCTAGCCACTCTGCATCCAGAGAGGGCTCTCTCTTTATGATTTATCTTTGTTCTGGGAAGGTTTTAGGCTAGTTATAGATTCAAGAGTTTGTTTTGGGAAAATGGTGGAATCCACAAACTAAGGGCAAGATTGAGAGCTTTCAGTCCATTGGGCTATGGAGTCAAAGGATGGCTTTACTGGATTTCTATTCTAAGCACAAGATGGTATTATAGGGCAAGATAGCTAGACAGAGAAGAATCCTTAAAATTTAAAGAGGATGGGATGAATTTGAAGGGATGAAAGGCAACTAAGAGTCTTTCACCATGTTCAAAAGAAAGAACTGAAATGACTACAAACAAAGAGAAATGAAGAATCCTTTGTTATAGTAACCAACAGTGTTTAAATTAGTAAAGCAAGAGCATTTAAGAATTCATGCTTATAACTAATTTAGAGGAAAACATCAAAAATAATAACATTTGGAAACAGAGTACAATTAAGAAAATTCTGTTTCAATCTCTTATGCAAATTATTCAGGAATGGATATGATGGTATTATGTGTTTAATATTAGTAAAGCAAGAGCATTTAAGAATTCATGCTTATAACTAATTTGGAAGAAAAAATCAAGAATAATAACATATAAAAACAGAGCAAAATTAAGAGAATTCTGTTCCAATCTCTTATGCGAATTATTCATAAATGGATATGATGATATTATAGACTGATATAAAATTTCAGAGAA